>JAGFPH010003916.1:51488-66388 GCA_018207615.1 Philaenus spumarius | reverse complement strand
ATGTATAACCTGAAATTTGATTATTTTAACGATAGTGGAAATAAAAAGCCAACAATGTTTGAAATTGTTTATTTTACCTTTTTCTGCCCATTTAGTTTACTTTAGTGGTGGGTACTTCGTGTGATTCGAGTTCAAATAGGAAACACAGAATCAGCTGTTTAGGATATAGAGGAGGGAAAGTAAAAACCAATGTTTCCTTTGTTAAAGAATATTCTCTTAAATAATTTTTATGTTGACTATGGTTTTTATCAATTTGTCATCACAAATTAAATATTGGTGCTGATACGAATTAAAATTTATTTCCCTCTTTATCAACATCAATTTGGTGTTTTTTATACAATTTGTATTTTTATATTTCCCATCTACATAACTTAAAAGTTATTTAAAATGTAAACAAAAATAATATAAAAACAATAGTATAAAACATACAGACATACATAGGATTAAGGTATAGGGAGGTAAGTATCACTTTGTCGTCCTGAAAGGTAACGTTACCGCACGAGCGCTAAAATATTTGTTTTCAAAAGACACATAATAGTTTTACTCCAGCTACAGTTTTAGTAGTTTGCATTGTACTGTGGAAGAAACTGTATTAAAACATGGACAATTATATTTACAAAAACAATTGAGGTTATGCCAAGAATACACAGACATGGAAGTTCGTTGATGTTTCAGCAGTTGTTTAACTCCTATAGTCCTATAATATAGTCGGGTGACAAATTAATTTCAATGCTTTTTATATGGACATTTTTCCACCCGCCGCAAGATGCTTTTCCTTTCTTACTTTCTCATGAACATTATTTAAATTATTAAACAGATTTACTCTAACTTCATAAATAAAATGTTTTAAAGTAGGAAAGGAGATACATTAAGGGTCTGCTCCAGTAAACGAGAAATCCACCGGAACGCAAACGCCTCTCACTATATCCCTATCTAATCAGTGCAATTTCTTGCGCTGACATTGCCTCATTTCAAACCATTTTATAAGTCTATCTTTTGTAATTGAGTGTTGAAAAAAAAACTGAATATTCTTTATAAAATTTCGGATCCTTCTTGCAAATTATTTTTCGTTATTAATTTCTTATTGTGTTAGGAAAAATATTCAAACTTTGTACTTACAAAATGTCAAAATCAAAAGCATTTTTTAAAAAATGTAAATTGCAAGACGGATGCGTATTGCGACTGTGCTTAAAATGAGACCTTGCAAACAATTTTATGATAAAAAATAAACGAAATAAATGGTTTGCAATTTAACATTGCTCTTATGGGATAAAAATCCAAGATGGCTGCCACTACAGCAGACCCTTAAAGTAGGAGTATAACTAATAAATATTATTATTAACTAGAGAGAAAACTAGTCTATCGATTTCGAACAAATTCGCACCAAACATGTCAATTAGGCCTGTATAGAAGCACAAAAAAGGTTTTGAATTTTTTTAAAAAACAACCCTCTTTTTCAATCAAAAAACTCCCCAAAATCAGTTATTATTATTAGCTAAACGGGAATTTTTAGAAAGATACAGTTTCTTGCATATGATAGGGTTTAAGGGCTACAAATAAGCCAAATTTTATCAAAATCGTTAGAGCCGTTTTTTATAAAAAAAATAATAACAGATTTTTTGGGGTTTTTGGCCAAAAATGGCGTTGTTTTTCAAAAATGTTCAAAACCTTTTTTCGTGCATCTATACAGGCTTAATTGATATGTTTGGTGCAAATTTGTTCGAAATCGATCGAATAGTTTTCTTTCTAGCTTTGTATACATACAGACAGACAGACAGACATTTTTTTAAAAACACTTATTTGGACTCAGGGGGACCCAAAATGGAAATTTCCACAAAAATCTCAACATTGATTTTTTTTGCAATCACTATACTTTCTCTATACTATAGTAAAGTGAGAAGGTGAAACAAATTACGTACCCATAAAGAAAAATCCTGGTTGTGGGTGACCATCAAGGAAAGTTTTACACAATTTGTCAAGAACAAAAAAAGAAATTTACAGCAGCTGGACTTAAAAGAAAATTATATCTAATTTAATTATAACAATTTAAGAAACCTCGACAGAAACGAGCGTTATAGTAGTTCGAATTTAAGAAAACGATTTGAAAAAAGTGTTAATCTTGCTCTAGTGAACCCACTTCTATTTTCTCACTTGTTGCTCCTCGTTATCATCCAAAAGAAGAACAATCATCCATAAAATCAGCTTCTGAAAATTTCGCAACTTCCCTGATATTTATTGCTGCAGAAAACACTGTCTGACGCCATTCACGCCACGTTAGGCCTCGGCTACGATACAAGCGGTGAACGGTGGGCGGCGAGCGTTACTACCAAGTTGCCTGAGCGGCGTATGTGGCTACGATACAAGCGGCAACATTCCCACAGTCAACGAGATGACGTCACACGAGGAGCTAGTGCTGACGGAAATACTTAGTGAGAGACCAGTATCTATAGAAAAATCACAATATAGGACTGCCATATCTTTAACCGTAGACTTAAGTGATATTTACTTTTGTCCAGAAATTCAGGTGTAACCCGGGTAGAGAGTATTTTAAAAATATATACTTCCTGTGAAAATAACAATGTTAAACAGTCCCACAACAAAAAGTTTAAATCCTTTATGAGGTTTAAAAAATAAATAAACTCTTGAACAGAATGATAAATTCCAAAATTATAACCGCACAATTTAGAATCTTTTTTGTTTACAGTCGGATTTGCTTGAAATTTGGATTTTAACATAAATTCAGGTGTAACCCGGGGAGTGAGTGGTTTTAAAATATATGCTTCCCGTGAAAATAACAATCGTAAGTAGTCCCACAACAGAAAGTTTTAAACCGTTGGTGTTGTTTAATCCATAATTCATGGTGTTAAAGAATAAATAAACTCTTGAACCGAATACAAAATTCCGAAAGTATACTCGCAAAAATTAGCATCTTTTTGTTTACCGTCGGATTTTCTTGAAATTTGGACTTTAACATAAATTCAGGTATAACCCGGGGAGGTAGTCATTTTAAAACATATGCTTCCTGTGAAAATAACAATGGTAAGTAGTCCCATAACAGAAAGTTTTAATCCATTAGTGTTGTTTAATCCATAATTCAAGGTGTTTAAAGAATAAATAAATCCTTCAACCGAATACAAAATTACGAATGCATACTCGCAAAAATTAGCATCTTTTTTGTTTACCGTCGGATTTTCTTGAAATTTTGTATATAAGTGGTCGTTAGTATGCCATGAACGTATACGTATCAAAAATACTTAATTTTGCCTTTTTAACCAATGTCATATGTTTGTTGAAAGTAAAAAAACCCATGAGCGTCGGGCGGCAGTCGAAAAATTATCTAACTGATTTGATCTTGAGCGGCGAGCGTTATACCAACGGACATCCGCCGCTTGTATCGTAGCCAGCCAACCGTGTTTAACAAGGAAACTCCTTCAGTTAGATAATTTTCGTGCGCCGCTTGCACCTGCTACTGCCGCCTGCCGCCCACCGCTCACCGCTCACTGCTTGTATCGTAGCCAAGGCTTTACAGTGTGGAATGGAAATCACTGTGAGATCACAAGCGGTGGGAGTATTGCCGGTCGTGTCACTGCTAAGTATAAATAGACTTTAAAAGTTATAGTTTTTCTGACGTATACATATATCAAATTAATATGCCAATGATTTTTTTTTATGAGAGCTTAACGACGCATTTAATATTTCTCAGTTTATTAGCGAATTTAAATAGGAAAACTGAGCAATTACAGTGATCCTTATCATAGATCACGAATAATAAAATAGATCATGAATGCATACGGGGGCTGTGTGCCGAAAAAAAGGTTGTCGGGAAAATAGTGCATGATCACGCCGCGAGGTAGCGCTAGAGAGAAATCATTGGTAGCATTGGTGCTTCACACCGCTTCCGTCGTTTCCAGTGGATTGAAATATTGCATTGGATCGGAGTTCTATTAGATTATCCAAATACAATGTCCTTATAGTGAGACCTAAGGTCCGGGTTGGTAAATGAACACTGATCATGGTCCCCGGAACATGATTTCTAAGTGTTCCGTTGGTTTTCTAAGTCGCTCAGACGAGTTAGCCAAAACAATCCAACAACTGGAAGCACGTTTTTGACCGGAATTAAAGTTTTGTTATTATTTTTAGTACTTAAATGATGTAGTCTTTGGAATTTTATCTAAAAAAATAAATATATGAGATTATTCTGCAAATTTGATTTTTTACGCGACCTTATAGTCGGGTTCCCTCAAACACGATCAAAACGTAAAATAACCGGGTCAAATTCACGAGGGGAATTTCACAGAGGCCGTAGGCCGGGAAGCAAACGAAGAGAAGCGAGTTTGTAAGCTGCTAGTGAAATAAAGAAGTCCATAATCCGAAACCACCAGGTCCGAGATACAAACTCGCAAAGCGAGTTCTTCCGCTGCGAGCGTAACGAAGCAGTACATGAGCCGTGACTGGAGGCCGAGGTGGAAACAAATTAAATTAATATATTTCATACACGCAGGCAGCTATTCAGCGCCTTCGTGAGTAGACCGATTTCCCAAACAGTTGGTTGAAACCTTAAAACGTTTAAACTTAGATTGGAAATTCGCTAAAAACGTAATCGATTCAGCTGCGTGATCGAATGATTAAATTATGTTGTTACGAAATAGGATTTAACTGTAGGATTGTATAAAGGCTAAAATCATTTTCTACGAACGAACTACAATGTCACAGGAACAGTTACACATTGCCAATTACAATCGCAGTCGAGTGTTATTTGCGATAGTGTTGCCAACTGTGGAACGATAAATATACCTCACAGCAGATCCCTCTTTGGCAAGGATCTCGTACAATTTATAGTTATACGAGACGAGAGTATAAATTACTTTAATCCTGCAAATGTGACGTCAGAGGCGGTATTACAGTGTTATTATCGGATTTCCATAGGAAAGATGGACTACTGCAGTGACCCTTATGGTGAGACCTAAGGTCGGGAGCAGTAAACGAGCATTGATCATGGTTCCCAGAACACGAAAAATTAAAAATTGTACGTATATGCTCGCCCTCTAACGGCCGCATTTTAATTCTAATTTGGTCCAAATTTGGTACACTCGTTCGTTGTACAAGTTAACCAAAAATCCAACAACCGGAAGCACGTTTTTTAGATTTTTCGTACTAGAATGAAACGTTTTTGAGGTTTTATCTAAAACTATAAATCAATTCTGCACATTTTGTTTTGTACACGACCAACAGTTTGCTTGAATCCCTCAAAATCAATGAAAACGTAAAATACCGTAAAAGCACCCGGTTCAAATCCACGTGGCCGGTTCTGGTCCACGTGACCGGTTCTGATCCACGTGGCCGGGTTTAATCCACGTGTCCGGTTCTGATCTACGTGGCCGGTTCTAATCCACGTGGCCGGGTTTAATCCACGTGGCTGGTTCTAATCCACGTGGCCGGGTTTAATCCACGTGGCCGGTTCTGATCCACGTGGCCGGGTTTAATCCACGTGGCCGGTTCTAATCCACGTGGCCGATTCTGATCCACGTGGCTGGGTTTAATCCACGTGTCCGGTTCTGATCCACATGGCCGGTTCTAATCCACGTGGCCGGTTCTGATCCGATGCCAACCACCGGATTTGTACTTTGCGAGAGAAGCAGTACATAACCTGACTCCGTAAGGTCGAGATGCAAACTTGCAAAGCGTGTTTTTCCGCTGCGAATGGAACGAGGCACCTTGGGAGTCGAAACTGGAGACTTAGGTGCAAAACAAATATATTTCGTACACACAGTCAATTTCGTTAGTAGACCAATTTCCAAAATTGTTGGTTGAAACCCCAAAACGTATAAACTTAATTTTGGGAATTCGCTAAACTTACGTTATTGGTTCAGCTGCGAGATATGAATATTCTGAATGGTCTTTGACCTAACAACAACTGAGGATATTAGTGGAGAGTTATGAAACAGGCTGTATTTCGGGTCATGCGCAACGTACTAGAATTCCAAACGTTGAATCGAGTCTCTACAGTAAAGGAGATGGGTTCCATTTCGTAGCGTTAGAGACATTTCTTTGTTCTTAACATAGTCTGAAGCGTGTAGAAGAAAAGGTTTAAGTAAAAAGAAAAAGAAGTTTAGGCGAAGTAGAATTAGCGGTAAGTATACAAAGGAGTCGGAGTGGAGGGGATTAAAGGATTAAGCCCTATTCACAGTGGAACACAATGCGTAGAGTTAAGAGCTTTGTGCGGGATATACAGAGAGGTGCGGTGAGCTGAGCGAGCAACTTGGAGCAGGTATTATTAGCAGAACATACGCGGTAAAGATCCGTGGAAATTGGATCAAATCGGTATTTAATGCACGACAACATCCTAATGCGGAATGTACAAAACTAGTTTCGCTTAAAGACGCGTTTTCAAGTTGATTATCTAATCTATGCTTTACTAGACAATCTATGGTCGCGTAAACTAGATTCAAGGTTCCATTACAACCGGTGCAAAAGTATCTGAACCATGTCTATGTGCAATAAGTTATCACACATAAGAAGTGACTTTGCGAGTTAGTCACGCCTTAGCACTCAATAAGGAGGAAGTCATGGAAACTACGTAATGAAAATGTTGTGAAGGTATGATTTTTTCAAAAGTCTAAGTACTGTTAATTCTTGAAACTATAAATAATTAGACCACGCAGCTGAACCGCTGATGTAAGTTGAGCGAATTCCACATTCCAAAAAACCCAAGGAACTAACCCCCAAGGCCATGAAAGAGGTGCTCAATATCTTAAAATATAGGTGATGCCATAAACTAAATTCTTAAAGTTTTATAAAAAAATGGCATTTACGATTTATTTTGTATTCAAATTTTTCTGTTTAAAAGCCATTATTTTCCTTTTAAAACCTCTTGAGGGACAGGAAAGCGTGAATTTTGTTTACTTCAATCTTACGCTATAAATAGATTGTTTTAAGTTTCTACCATGACTTTTAATTTTTGGGGTTTACTCTTATTATTTCTTCAACACAGAATCTAAAGCCCTAAAAGGTCATATGTAATCTTAAATAAAGATATTTTGTCAAGCTACAACTTTCTTATTTTTGTACTCTTGCAACCCCAAAAACCAATTTTGCAGGGGGAAATTGGCCTACATTGTTTTTAATTTTTTTAAACCTGTGGGCAAAAGATATCACCAGGGGGTATTAATTCTAACAAAACCCTTATTTTGGATAATATTACCCGTACTATTATCAATATTTATAACAAAAAGCGGTTGCTAAAGTAAAATTTGTGCAAGGGCTGACAAAAAGGAGAAAACTGAAAAATGTTTAGGTTGTATACTAATTTTGTTTGTTGTATACAAGTACAAAAAAAAAATATATATTATAAGACAAGAGGTTTTTGAAGTTATACTTCTTATGACGGGTAATGAAAAAAATAATTAGTGAATCTGTACGATGCGCGCGCACAGGATGACATGAAAATGCAAATCTATGCGCGCGCACAGGATTACATGAAAGTGAACTTGTATGCGTGCGCACATTTTTACATGAAAATGCACATCTATGCGCGCGCACAAGTGTCGAGAACAGGCTCTAATAAGTCGTCCTTAACAGCGACTATTTTTTGTGTATACCAACGTCTGTCAGGCTAAGAACCGATGTTATCCGAATAGATTTTAGGTTAAGTCGTTTACTGAACACAATACATTATATTTTCTACAGTTAGTCCTTATGTTTACTCTTAATAAAAACAGCTTTTGACAAACAATAACTTCTTTTCCTTATACTACCAATTTTTAATTTGCATTCCCATTAAGATAATAGTTAAGTCAAACATTAAAACAACAAATTTTATTTTATTCGCAAAAGAATGTTTCCATTTTTATTATGTTTTTCTAATGGGACACATATATCCCGTTGGTATTCCACCTCCGGACGTATATATCCCAATTGAATAGTACTAAGAACATTTCAAAAGGATAATGTATTTATCTGTGTAAATTATGAATACAATTGCAGTTCTAGTCATTTTACAAAAAGGAATTTCACAGTCGGTACAAACGGTTTTTGTTCTTTTTGCCTTGCCATCTTCAGCACACTGCCACATCAGAACTCATTTTTATCCTTTGAATAAGTATTTTTCTACTATTTTTTTCTTATTTCTCGAAGAGGATGGAGTGTTATCATTGAAATTGTCAGCTTCTTCAGACTGATTATCATTTTTGCAAGTTTCACAGACACTTTCGTCAATATCAATGATCGGTACATTAGAGCCTTCATTATCGCTTTTTATTGGTTCACTGTAAAATTTATGAGTCGGTAAATATTACGGATCTTCATCACTGGCATAAAAACAAATATATCACTATATTCTGACGAAGGTTCATTTAGGAAACAATCAATTTCATTATTTTCCAGCATTCAGTACAACTGGGAACTATATGTCCCACATTGTAATACCATAGGGTTATTTATGTCCCACAATAACAAATATATATTTATGAATGTTTTTAGCAATTTTTCTAATTAGCTATAATAATATTATTTTATTTAGGTATTGTTAAAAACACAGCGAATACGCAACTTTTCAACCACAGATAAACGCAAAAACCAATGACAACTACAAAACATAACCTATTTCCTTAGAATTGATCATATGTATGAAAGCTAAATGGTAGGTTGAAAATGTAATTGGTTCAGATATTCAAAACCTTATAAATCAAAAATATGCTACTAAACTAAATATGACACAAACCCAACTTAATGTTTTTAATTTTGGAGGTAGAAACTTTTTGTTTATGTTGGGAATGTTTTCATTCCTGCTGTTTATAACTTTATTTTATTCCCACAGTGAGTATAACTTCTTACGCGCGTGCATAACTACATATACACCAATTTTTCCCACGACTTAGTTATTTTTTGAACCTGGATTACTATTATTATTGGTGAAGTAATACATAATCAATGACTTGTAAGTGCTTTATGCATTTAAAAATAATCTAAAACAGCGACAAAATACTGTGCCGCGTATTCGACACTCACTTGGCCTGTTTTATAACATTTACGCGATGTACAACGAAGTACTTGTAACCATAATGTGAAATTACTATACCTATTCACTACACCGTACGTATTCGTCAAACAGCCATTCAGTTCCAATTTAACTGCAGACACCCCTACCCCCCATATAGCTTAGGTTAACTGTATTGTATTTTGATCTTATTCCACCCCTTTGTACGTTCCACCCCTATTCAATGCAGCCACCCCTCCGACCACTAAAACCCATTACCAGTCTATTTACTTTTGTTCATTACAGATGTCCACTTAATCATTTTAATTGCATTTGTGAAGGTTTGCAGCACTGCTTAGAGGTGCAGCATGTTTCGATATGCAGTGGATAACTTGATATGTTAGCACAGACAAGTTGAACAACAAGTGTGGGATACAGTTTTAAATTGGACAATGTTTTAACCCTACAACTGTCAATGCTAATGTTTTGCAACGCCAAGTCATTTCGGTGCGTGTGCAAGCATATTTTCACAAATTCGCCAAATATAGTTTTTGTATACCAATCCAAAAGTGTTCTGTACCTTTTTTGTAGAGAAAGGTTAAAAAATCCATATATGTAATTAAAAAATGTATTGATGTAAAATTGTAAAAGTTATTAACTCAAGAAGCAAAAAATGTTCAGTCACGAAAGGAAAACGTTACACTTTAGGCCTACATAACAAGTAGTAAACATTTTTTGTAATTTTTTCGTAAACGTAAAAACGTTTCGTAATTTAGTTCTAAATAAAACTGTATAAAAACATTTATCTATTTCAAATTTCTTATTTTGAAAACACCAGTTTTTATGTTCCAAAAACACGATTGCTAACAAAATTAGGCCTAGTTTCGAAATATTATTATAACAAAGTGTAAAGAATAAATCAAAGAATTGAACTGTATACTTGTATATTACCTTATCATAAAAGTGTTTTACTTAGAATCAATTTAATTACAAAAGTGAGATGAATCAAATGAAACCTCGTGCGGACAAAGGAAATTCATTATGAATTCTGAGCAAATATGAACATTCAACTGCTGTTTGAATAACATCTAACCAGTCAAATATAGTTTGCTCTACACCAAACGAAAGATGTAAATAGATATAAAAAAGTCTATTGAAATAATTCAAATTATAAGAGATATCTCGAATGCAAAATGTGCTGTTTTATTGGTTGAAATCTGACCAACTGCAAGGGTTTACAAAACGCCCCACAACTTTAGAACTATTTGTCCGATTTTTGATTGGACGGCAGTTTCAGATAGGTAAAAGTGTGATGAATCCTGCAGTATACAGATATAACTCAGAAAATACCGGGCGGCATGTATTGAGAGACACAAAAACTGGAATTAAATGTAGGTTTCGGCGCATTAAAATTCGCGCGACATTGGTATTTAGAAAACTCAAAAACTGCAACGATGATTACTTATGTAAATATACGTTTTAGAAAAAACTTGTAAATGCAAAAATTCAGCTTTGATCAATCCTTACCAACGGTTTTTGATTTATTGCGATTGGACGATTTTTAGTGGGTGAAATATTCAAGTCGAGTTGAGTTGTCACAGACTACACAATTCACTACGGCAGGGCGTTGAGACCACTCACTTTGGTGGTCTGACAGTTAGAGGGTTAAATGTGTTAATAATTGGACCACGCAGCTGAACAGCTGATGTGAGTCGAGCGAATTTCCAAGATTAAGTTTATATGTTTCAAGGTTTCAAAAAACAAAAATTTATGTTTGGGAAATTAATAGCACATTTAATAGTGAGGGCGCTGATAGCTCCCTCTGTGTACGAAATATATTAGTAGAACTGGTTTCCACCTCAGCCTCCAGCCCCGGCTAACAAGCTGTTTCGTTCCGCTAGCAAAGGAAAAACTAGCATCACGAAGTAAATAATGCCAGGTGATTTTATGGTATTTTAAGTTTTGATCGATTTTGGGGGAACCAGACGGGCTATAAAGTCGTACGCAAAAACAAAATGTGCGGAATAATCTCTTTTATTAATTTTTTTAGACAAAACCGCAAAAACGATTCATCTTACTACGAAAAATCTCAATTTTTTCTGACGCCTTTCAAAAAACGTGCTTTTGTTTATTCCGAGCGACTTGTCCAAATCGATCGTGCGAACACAAAACTTTTGTACTAGAATGGAACTTTTGTATGGTTTTATTTAAAAAAATAAATGTAGGATATTATTCTCCACATATTGTTTTTGCAAACGACCTTATAGCTCGCTTGGTTCCCCCAAAATGTATCAAAACGAAAACACCATAAAAGTATCCTGTTGAAATCCACGTGAGGGTGGGTCTTCTGATCTGAGGCTGACAGCCGAGTTTGTACTCTGCGAGCGAAGCGAAGCAATCCATAACCCGACCCCGCAAGACTGAGCTGCAAACGTGCAAAGCGAGTGGAACGAAGCAGGGCGTGAGTCGAAGCTGGAGGCATAGATGCAAAAAATTCTACTAATGTATTTCGTAAACGTAGTCAGCTATTCAACGCCTTCGTGAGTACATAAATTTCCCAAATAGTTGGTTGAAACCCTGAAACATGTCAATTTAATTTTGGAAATCTGCTCAACTCACGTCAGCGGTTCAGCTGCGTGAAAGAATTACACTATGGTATGGGTGAATAAAGTACGCCGTGAACATTTTTTGTTAAAATTTTATTTTAAGGGTCGGCTCTAGTAAAACAGAAAGCAACCTGCGACTCCAGCGTAGCGGCGGTAGGTTACGCGGACATTGCTCATCCTAAATCCATTTAAAACCCGAAATTGTTCAAATAGCGTTTTCAAAAAAATACCAAACTCTTGGGGACAAAATTCTTTATCCGAATGGCTTGATAATTTTTCGCTATAATTAATAGTTACATCGTAAAAAAATATTTAAAGTCACCCTATAGCGGCGGTAGGTTACACGGACATTGCTCAGCCTAAATCCATTTAAAACCCGCAATTGTTCAAATAGCGTTTTCAAAAAAATACCAAACTCTTGGGGACGAAATTCTTCATGCAAATGGCTTGGTACTTTTTCGCTATAACTAATAGTGACAACATAAAAAATTATTAAAAATTAATTTTTTAAATTGTTAATAAATATTAAACAAAACGTTTTTCTTAATTTTGGAAAAGCCATTTGCATGCGTATTGGCCATAGCTTTAAAATGACATATCGTTCATAATTATCCGATCAAAAATAAAGGAAAAATATGGATTTTAATTTAACATTGGTCTTATGGAGTGTCAACCAACATGGCCGACAGCTAGAGCCGACCCTTAATAAAAGCATTGTAAGTCTTCCTTCGTCCAACTGTAGACAGCGCCTTTAATAACGTGGCTAGACAACTCCCGCATTACCGCTTAGCACCTATATTGCATTCTGCCCCTTCTCCGTAATACGGTCCCATTAGACAAAATAGTCCAACTTGTATATAAGGCTGCATTTAGCTGTATTTCCCCTTAAGTGGGGCGCTTCCCTGCCCGCCATATTGAATCTTATTCCCATAAGAGCAATGCTACAGAATAAGTCATTTTTTCCCGTTAATTCGTGGAATAAATTTAAAAATTTGGTTTCATTTTGAAGTACTGTCATATGCGGATGTTGATTGCTGAATACATTTTCAAAAACCGTTTTATTGTTTACATAAACGTATGATATAAATAGTAAAAAATAGTAAACTTTATAAATATTTTACTCAGTTGCAAAAAAAGATATTGCAAAAATCCTTAGCAATCAACACCCACAATCTATTTTACTTTAAGAAAAAAAATACAGCTTTCGTTTTTTAACAAAAACAACACAAAAATATGCTTAATAGTGAAGGTATGTTTTGGTTATTTAACATTGAAATTGATACCCAATATCGTCGTTTTGAATGTGGAGAGCCGAGCCTTAATGGCAATTATGTATCTGTTGTCTGTTGTTGTAAATAGAATAATTTTTAAAGCTGTGATAATGGTTACACTCGTTTCAGAGTTACATTTTAGTAACTAAAGAGCTTGTAGTTTCGTTATGTTCTTCGTTAACTAACCTTTTTTATCAACGTATATATTGTATTTTACGTAAAGACGCTACAACAATTTTATTTTAACAGCTTTGTTTTATTTCCAAAAGATGAGTTTTGTGTGCTTTTCGTTATATTATATAGCATATAACTAGAAATGCCTGGAGCATAATAAGGCAAAGCCACACTGACTTGAACTCAACTATATCAATATAGTTTTATTAGCAAATTTCCATAGGAAAGATGAGCTATTGCAATTGCCCTTATGGTGAGACGTAAGGTCGGGAGTAGTAAATGAGCACCAATCATGGTAGCCAGAATACGTTTTGGAGTGTCATTCAAATGTCGTGTATATGTGTTCGCACTCTAACGGCCGCATTTTAAGCCCGATTTCTTCCTAATTTGGAACATAAGTTGGTTGTCTGAGACGCTCGGACCAGTTCGTTAGCAAAAAAAAAAACCCCGACTACCGGAAGCACGTTTTTTGACCAAAAGTAACTAATTTTCGATTTTTCTTACTAGAATGAAATTTTTTTTTAGGGATTAGTCTAAAAGAACGTTTAGGATATTATTCTGCACATTTTGTTTTTTTTACACAACCTTATAGGTTGCTTGGTTCCCCTAAAATCGAGCCTTAAAATCCCATAAAAGTACCCGGCTCAAATCCAAGTGGGGCATATTTGCATCTTCTGATCAGAGACCGACGACCATGTTTGTATACTCGTACACATATGCAGCTATTCAGCGCCCCCATGAGTAGATCGATTTCTCAAATTGTTGGTTGAAACCATAAAATATATAAATTTAATTTTGGAAATTTGCTAAACTTACGTCAGCTGAGTAATTTTTTTTTCATTCCTTTTATTGCAATAAGAAAGACACAATAATACATTAAATACTATAAAATACACAAAAGAGAATAAAACCAAAACAATATTACTTCTAAATTCTAAAACAATAAAAAACTTAATATACACAACAACAGAAAAAAACTTAAGAAGAAATACATTAAATACTATAAAATACACAAAAGAGAAAAAAAACAAATCAATATTACTTCTAAATCCTAAAACAATAAAAAAAAACTTAACAACAACAACAACAGAAACATACACAACAACAGAAAAAACTTAAGAAGAAGAAGAGAAAAAGAGAAAAAATTGAATATGGATATCATTTTTAAATATTATTTTTATTTTTTTGTCCATATAGTGATAGTTTTTTTGTAGCATTACCCGGAGCCTACGAGGATGGAAGTAGAGAATATTATATTAATGTTTATATATTTTTTTTAATTTGTATTATTTAGGTCCTTTAAGTGAATTGGTTTATTTAAGACTCATTTGCAATACTTAAAAGTCTTTGGAATTCATTGCGCCACCCGATCACAGCTAATCTTTTATTTATTTTTTCGCATTATATCAAAATTAAATGTTACTTTTAATAATAATCCAGAGAGAGTTTTTACTCGCAATCAAAGCAAAACTATCGGGTTTTGTGTAAAATGAACTGCACTAGCATCTTTTTTGCGATTTTTAAGTCGTTTTGCGATGATTGGTCAAAACTAATGGAAGATGGGTAGTTGGAGCTAAGAGAGCAAAGATAGCTGCATTGCAACAGCACATAGCACGCGCAAACTGCAAACAAAACTTTAATAACTTTTGTAAAAAAATATATATATATATTAAATTGAAATTTAAACCATTTAAACCATGTAGATTGGGCATGCAAAATGTTATCCATATCGATAAAGTTTTTGGAGAAGAAGAATTTACAAAAATTGAACGATGCCGTCCAAGCAGAGGGCAAAAAAACAGACAGTTGTGCCGTTCAGAAGTGAAAGCATTTTAGCTTCATATAGCTAACTTTATTTTCGGATCATTAAGAAGC
>JAGFPH010003916.1:41044-51388 GCA_018207615.1 Philaenus spumarius | reverse complement strand
AGCTATAACTCCGCAAGCTATTCCCGCAGTCCCCTATCTTATATGGAATGGTAGCTCATCCCTCATCCATGAAGAAGGTTTCCGTTTATAACTGCAGGGGTTGGGTTTGAAGGTGGACGTTTTATGAGAAGTCGGTAAAGCAGCTGGGAATCGAGTAAGTGGTTGAGACTGGTGAGAATGTTCGAGAATGGTATTCCAGAATGTTCCATCCAGAATGTTCAAACTAGAACAGAACAACTATGCGTTAGTACAGTTTGTAGATCTAGGCATGTTCTACAACAACAATATCACTTGCAAACGAATAACAATAGTCTGAATAAATGTAAACAGCAACCACTTGACTCAACAACTTCACTAACACAATAGACTAACCTCAACCTAATCGTGCAAATAATAAAACTTTATACAATAAAATCAGCTGACGTTAATTATACAAATTGTATCAGGTAGCGTTTAAATTGTTTTAGAACCAAATGTCCAGGTTTACGTTTTTCACAGTACAAAAGCTCCTAGAGAGTGTCAATTTATACTGTATTATAATATGTAGTGTAACTTACAAAATCATGGTAACAATAATACAATGGTAACAAAAAGACAATAGTCTATTGCGTATATGTAACTGGTGTCAAATTGTTCAGAAAAGTACAGACTTTAAAACAATACAATTTTAAATGTCAAATTTTGACCGAATAGTGTTCAACTCCCCTTAAATTAACTAATGAAGCGTTTGAAATCGAAGACAAAAGATTTAGTTATTAAACCGATAGCTGCGTCCCCTTTTAAGATACAAATACCCGCTGTTATTACCTTCGATATTAAACTGAAATTCAAAGGCAAGGATAAAACGAAATTAAGTTTGCGCGACTGTCCTCCCTCTAAACCCACCCTTGTAATATACTCTGTGGTACCACCTTTCATCCATGTTTGATTTAATAACATCAAAAGGTTTGTTTTGCAATGTTTTATCCCTTTTCTGAGTTAATTTCCCCCGCGTTGGTTGCACTGCACAGACTTTGACGCTTGCTTTCGTATTTCTAAGGTAATTGCGCTTTCTGAACGCCCCGACGTAATTTCCGGCTACGTTTAATGGAAAGGTAATTTGTAATTTGAAAACACGCGTGACTGTGCGGTTTTGGTTTGAGGTGTAATTATGAAAAGCGATTATGTTGTGGTCAATTATAGCTTAATTTCCCCCCACCCCTTCTCTGTTCACCCCTTTCTGTTACTCTGTTACAAAGCATGTGTTTAGAAGGTTGTTAACCGTGCTATTGATAATAATGTAAGTACTTTAATACGATATGCCTCAAAATAAACAAATAACAGAATAATTTCCTATACATATTATTTTAGATAATTTGGATCCATCTTTTGTATTAGTATTACCTACCACACGGGGAAAAAGTTTTGCTGACTAGACTTCAATATTTTCAAAATGGCGGCCGTTTAAATCATTCAAACAGAAAAATCGAAAAAACAAGTGCTTTTTAAAAAAAAAAAAATCAAGAATAACTTTTCTAGCAAATTTAATTCCCTATCGATTGGTTTTTAGTTTTTGAAATTGGTTGGATAGTAACGGAATTATGGCATTTTTCTCCAGTTAGTGCACCCCTCTCTTGGGGGCGACGTCCAGTATTGGACGCACATGCAACAAAACAAATAATATCTTATTGCAATAATAAATTTAATCAAATACGTTTACTTTATTTTGACACAGAAAGCTGTTTGTTTACACAAATTTGTACTACAGTAGAACTCCAATTATCCGGACTCCAATTATCCGGATCGCCAATTATCCGGATCAGATTTGAATAAGAACATAGTCAAACGGATGCGAGACTTAGCGGCGCGGAATCGATTTAAGGTAGCAAAACAGCTGACTCTCCCTAGTATGTTAAAAAAGTAATGTGTTTTACAGTGATTTAGTATTGTTTGTAAATATTACGTAATGGAAACATTGTCATTGATAATGGTTTTTCATAATAAATACCGTAAATGTTCTCTAGTGTGTTTTGTTTACGTTTTTCTCCTAAAAACGGCCTTTTTTTCGAGAAAAAATCAAATTATCCGGATTTTTGATTAAACGGATCGGGTCCGGTCCCAATTAATCCGGATAGTTGGAGTTCTACTGTATATGTATACACACATATACAGGCTGATTTAGAACTATACGTCAATGTCTCGGTAGCTCAATCTATGGCTAAACATAAGAAAAAAAGTTCATATAAACATAAGCCCGAAAACGCTTCGTTTTCCAGATATCCGCATTGTGTTTTTTGTTTCTTACAAAATAATTCTTATCTAAAGAAATGTTTGACTGATTGAGTTCAAGCTTGCCACGAAGTTTAACCTAACATTAATCTATATCGAGAACAATAAGCGATTATATCCAATCATTCGTTTCAAAATGGCGGCTGTTTGAAAATTTCGAACCTCAATTACTCAAAAACCGTACATTTTAACAACAAATGTCAAGATACCTTTTTTGTAGCCCGTTTGATTCCCAATCGGGTGGTGTAACTGTCAAAACAATCGGATGAAGGATAATAGCTAAGTTAAAGATAATAACAGCATACATTTGTACATACAATATTGTTGTCTTTACTGTGTTAGTATAGGATGCCGGGTTGAACAAACCAATTATTACACATAACTTAATTATTTACGTATATTTATAAGGGCACTTTTTTATGCTACAACCCTATTCATACATATTTCTAGAGATCTGCCTGGCCGATTTTCGTGCGAGTTTGTTTGAAATGGAAAATTGTTTTTGTCCTGGAGATATACCGTCCAATTTTAATACGGTTTGTTTTAAATTTAAAAAATGTTGTCATTATTATCAAAAAATTATGATGTCATTTTTATTCCAGCGACCGGGATTTAAACTTGTGAAACAAATTTGTAAGTCGTGAGCGAAGCTGCGCGGTCTATAATCCGAGGCATCAAGTCAAGGAGCAAGTTTTTCCGCTGCGAGTAGAACGACGCAGCGTGTGAGCCGTGGCTGGAGGCTAAAGTACAAACAAATTCTACTAATATAATTCGTACACGGAGGCAGTTATTCAGCGCCTTCCTGAGTACACCAATTTACCAAATAGTTGGTTGAACCCCTAAAACATATAAACTTAATTTTGTAATTTTAAGTTTTGTTTTATTCCTTTAGAAATATTTAAGTAGTTCACCTAATTAAATTGATGTATTATATGTGTATTGTTGCTTTACCCTTTATCGTAAGACAAAACCCAAATCAGGTCTTCTGCGTCATTAATCATCAAAGAATACAGACTAGTAAATACATTGTTGCCAACCTAACATATTGAGCACTAAATCACTTGTTGCTAAAGTCATTTATAACTGTAAACCAGCGTGCTTGTTCTGCGCTCTAGTGCTGACTGGGAGAACTACTTAGCTTTGATTTAATGACACGTCTGGATTGCTCATTATGAAACATCCGCTTTTATATGCATACCTTCTAACTGGCACAAGTGGATAAGATAAAAATTTTATGGCATATTTTAGTTAGCCTTGAATCCTAATCGCATTTTAGTTAGCGGATGGACGATTTTAATGACTAACTAGTGGACATGGCAATGCTTCGCTATTGCTTGATTTATCTAACCTAAAATTATATTGAATTTTTGATCCAAATCAGTTGTTGATCAAAATCAGCTGTTGATCAAAATCAGCTGTTTTAAGCTTTTCATACGAACAGCTGTTTTTTGTGCCCCTGATAAAATCAAAAGTAATCTTTTTTCTTCTTCCTTAAGATTGACCTTCCATAAGATTAACATGGCAACTTTGAGGGCCACTGGGGCGAAGCCCTTAACATACATTGAGCTCATTTTAAGGGAAACACAACTTCAGAGTGAGCTCTGTAAAATGACACCAAAAACATCAAAATTGGTTAAAAACTCTAGGAGGAGTTCTACTCACAAAATAACCCCTAGCAAATTAATTATGTATAATATAGATATAGATATAGATATATAGATAACGTAATAGCGATTCTGTGACTCTTTTTAATGCGATACTAGAAAAGTTTTCAGTAAGTTAGATGGGGCATAGTTTAGGAATTGAAATTATAGAATAAATATAACTAATATAAGATTTGCCGATGGTGTCGTTCTTTTTGCAAAATCACCCGCAGAACTGGAGAACATGTTAGAGGACTTGGACCGAGAAAGTAGCCGAGCCGGACTCGTGATACATAAAGTAAGAACGGTTCATCATAAGTAAGAAGATCTATTCCTAAATAAAATAAAGTTAAAGTGGGTAGCAGAAGCAACATATCTGGGACAAGCTTTTTTTTTCATAATAGTTGCAGAAAGGAAATAAATAGAAGAATTACTCTGGATTGGAAGAAGTACTGGTCTATGAAATTCATTTTTTAAATTAACATGGCCCAAGGACTAAAGATCCTAGCATTTAATAAATGAATATTTCCTTTTATGAAGTATGGAGCACAAACGTGGACTCTGTCGAAGAAAGGAGTCAACAGGTTGAACAGGATAGAGAGCTATGGAACGCAGCTTGCTTGGTCAGTCTGATAAAGTAAGAAATGCTGAAACAAGGAACAGAACCCAATTAGAAAATGTCGTCCCAATGGGCGACATTGGACATAAAGCGAGAGTGGATGACGGAAGATGGAGAAAAATATGTTCCAATTGGCAACCACTGGGAAATAAGAGACACAGGCAACCATCGAGATGGCGGGACGAGCTGGTGAGTCAAGTAGGACCTCTATGGCAGAATATTGTCAGCAACGAGCTGACGTGGAAAATGTGGGAGAAGCCTTCGCCCAGAAATGGGAATAGTTCCATAGTAGTCATTGAATTGTTTAAATGTTTAGTAATGCAGTAATCATCAGATGCAATGTATTTTATTTTTCTTAGATTATCATGATTTTAGTTTGTATAAATGTGTACTTGAATAGAAAATTGTAAAACTAGAAATCTAAATAAAGGCATTATCTGATGAAATAGCGTCGTTGCCACATGATATATGAAATTCATGTTCAGGCCTTTTATTAACGGAGCCTCTGATTAACGATAACAGTGTTTTCAAAAGAAAACAGCAATACTTCTAAGACGTGGGAAAGTTTCTCTCATAAAAAATGTGTGTTTAAGACCACACTGGAAAAGTGTAAACTTATATGGCGACATTCTGATGAATATAAAATATATTATGGAAATTATTTTGTGTTATTAAGCTGGACATCTGAATCAACTGTTTATCTGTTATTTTATTCAATTGGTTGCTACGGTAACGAATGTAAATACAATCAAGAAGCATGTGTTTATCCATCAGTCTAGGCCTAAAATTATTCAAGTTATAAACTCGGATCAATTGTTGTATCTTCTGTTATTTTATTTTATTGGTTTCTATGGTAATGAATGCAAATACATTCAAGAAACATGTGTCGGTTCTTCAGTCTAGGCCTAACCTAAAATTATCACATGTTATACATTAGAATCGACTGTTTACCGGCCATTTTATTCAATTAAATTGTGTTAACATTAACAGGTTAAATCTATGACGTAGGACAACCTGTTACACTTATATACGCAATTTAAATACACTAAACTACAAATGAGTTCGTGGCCTGACCAGCTAAGGCGTAAGTCTATGGTGATGACTCTGCCGGTTCGAATCTCGGCAATACAAAAACTTTTTTCAAACTGACGGAATAGAGCGTTTCATAAAATGCATGAGAAAATTGGTGACGGTAAAATCAACATAGAGCGTTTCATAAAATGCATGAGAAAATTGGTGACGGTAAAATACGATTCACCGTATTTAATGCCGATTCACGGCAAATATAATGCCGATGTGCGCCTGTAGAAGTTTACACTTCAATGATTAAACATTTTATACAAACAACATCTGCGACTATTTCACAAAATCATAGGGAAATTTTCTAAAGGGAGGGAAATTTTTTTTACAAAAGTAAAAGTGTTGACTTATAAGTTCTAGTGAATTTTTACAAGCTACAAGTTTGCACGGGAGGTGCAGACTATCTGCACCTGTAGGAGGGGTGTGACGTCTTCCGCGGTCTCTAATCAAACATACATATTGCTTTACAACCACTAAACAAAACATACACAAGATGATTCTGTAACGAGCGGAGATAATTTATGGGTGAAAATAAAAAAAAAACTTTCTACAAACATTTGTTTGGAACCGTTACTTTTATCACCTGTTTTTATTTTTTAGTAAAAAATTTTTATAAATTGTGGCCATTTACATGTTTTAAATTGTAATAATTCGACCACACAGCTCAACCGCTGACGTGAGTTAAGCAAATTTCCAAAATTAAGTTTATAGGCCTAAGTTTTAGGGTTTCAACCAACAATTTGGGAAATAGGTCTATTCACGACGGTGCTGAATAGCTGCAAAATGGTTCGCACGCAATTCCACATATTGGGAGTATCTTCAACACACAAAGCATTGCGTGCTTCGCTCGCCATTCCGCATATTGGGAGTATCTTCATCACACAAAGCATTGCGTGCTTCGCACGCCAACCCCACGGTAGACATATATATATATATATATGATTTTTAATGACACCCCGAAACGTGTTCTGGGGACCATGATCGGTGCTCATGTTTCCCGACCTTGGGTCTTACCATAAGGGCCACTGCAATAGCTCATTTTTCCTATGGAACTTGGCTAATAACACCAAATCCGTCATTAATAAAGCCGTCACGAGTAAATTTGTGCAGCTGTTTAATTTTCTATCGAACAGGCCAACTTTACAAAAATCAATTATTTTTTAAAGACAAACATAAAGGGTTTTTATTAAAACTTTTTGATATGATTTTTCCCATAATTTGGTTCTGGATTAACTTTGAACATTATGGACAACTGCCAAGATACAAAATCTTGAGTTTTTAGGCAATAACTCGGTTATCTTTTACGTTACAGTATTTTTGTACATTTTGCAGTTTTCTAAACATTTTACATTACAAATTTTAAACGTCCGCCATTTTGAAAATATATGTAAAAACGTTTTAGTTTTTTTTTACATGGGTAAAAGATGTCATACCAAATATGTATCCAAAATTTGCGCTCAATATATTTCCTACGTTAAAAGATATTAAGTATTTTGTAAAAAAACAATTGGTAGATAACTCGAAAACGAAGCATTTCCGAAAGTATGTTTATGTGTACTTTTTTCTGTATTTTCACTAGTAGAACACGTCCTGAAAGTTTCCCCGTTTCTTCCTGAATCACCCTGTATAACTTCACGTTGTTATGATAGTTTGCGGTACACACTGATCGCTTTCCTACTTCGCGAAGCGAGTAACATTATATTTCCAAGTAATTGTATTTACCACCATCAAAGCATCCAGTACTGTACCTGGTACTCTGTCTAATTACCTGTATTTGCTGTACACTGTTGTGTTATATACAAAGAGATTGGGGGAGCTTTCAAGCCTTCACCCCTTAACATACCCATTCCATTCAAACACCATCAATTTCTCTGCACACGTGCACACGGTGACATTTATAAAAGTATTACTGTAATTTGTGTTGTGTGTTTGAAGATCCTAGCACCCACTGGTCTCCTTCCTTGTATTTTTCGTTTTCATTTAACCCCATTCTTTATATGTCATAATTATCTTCTCTCCGTCTCACTCTTTCTTATTCTCTTTATTTCTACTAGTATCTTTCTCTCACTTTGTATTATCCCAACTCTCTTTCCTCTACTCGCTCTCAATCACTCCCTCCTCTCTCTCTGTCTTCTACTCGCTCTCACTCACTCCCCCTCTCTCTTTTATATTATCTCCCTCTCTCTTTCCTCTACTCGCTCTCAATCACTCCCCCCTCTCTCTTTTATATTATCTCCCTCTCTCCTTCCGCTACTCGCTCTAACTCTCCCCTCTCTCTCTCTCTTTTCTAATCGCTCTAACTCACTCTCCCCGTCTCTTTTTCATTCTCCCCCTCTCTCTCTTTGCTCTACTCGCTCTTATTCACTCTCCCCCTTTCTCTTTCCTCTATTCGCTCTAACTCACTCCCCCCTCTCCCTTTTATATTATCTCCCTATCTATTTCCTCTATACTTTCTCTATCTCTCTCTCTCTCTTTCTCCCTTTCTCTCTCTCTCTCTCTCTCTCTCTCTCTCTCTCTCTCTCTCTCTCTATCCCCCCTCTCGTTTACATTTTATCTCTCGTTCTCTCTCAATCACTCTTCCAGCATCTATTTTTCTATCTTTTTACCTCTGACACTCTTTCTACAACTCTCTACCAATTATTTCATTCTCTATCTATTTACCTTTAACATTCTCTCTCCCACTCTTTCTGCCTGTCTTTATCGCTGTCTCTCCCCTCTATTCCCTCTCTCTCTCTTCACCTCTATCCTTAATTACCACACTCTCTCCCACCCCCTCTCCCCCTCTAACTCTCTACCAGTCACTTTCTCTTTTTATCAATAACATTATCTACCTCTCTGTTTCTCTACCACGCCTTGTTGCACTTTCTCTTACGTTTCCTTCTCTCTTTTTCCCTGTCTCCTTCCACATCTCTAACTCTATCTTATATCTCTTTCTCTTTGTTGTTAATCTAATTTTAAAACGACTACAGTAATTCTACCTTCATTTCCTATCAACATCCCGCATTAATTCTGCAATAAATACTAACACATCTTATTACTCATGATGGTTGTTACATATGAAGCAAAACTTTAATTACATTTTTTATTTCGTCCCAAGACCTGTTACTTTAAGTAGTAGCGTTACAGACGTAAGCAATGGTGTAATGAGAGGGCGGAGATGCGTTATCGACGGTTATTAGTTGGAGTAAGTTAATGTGTTTGGTTTATTAAAATTTCAAGTATTTACCTCGGGAAGGTGTTCACAATATTGAATTTTAAGAGAGGACACCTGTATAGAGGCCCTCAATCTTCGTCCTAAATTATCATAAAGAAGAACAAACTAATTAAATGACGCAATCACCTCAAAAATAACCCATAGCCTACCCAGAAGACCTACTGTTGAATAGTGTAAGGTGGCAAGTATCCTGCTTAGTTTTGTTTTCTTGAAGTAATTTATTACCTTTCTTAGGCTCATACCACTCCTATTTCACATTTAGCGAATGTTATAATAGAGCAATATCCATTAGTAGATGAAATAACCAGTATCTTCCCATCGTTTGACCTGAAAAAATTATAACATAAGTATGAGATAGTAAAAATACCGCATCTTCAATTTTTAAACATTGTATATGTCCAAACATAAATTATCAAAACTTATGTATGGGTTAGGCTAATGCCTACTTGAGAAGTAGAAAACAAATCTTTTTTAGTAAACCAAATCAGTAAAATAACAATTCGATCACGCAGCAGGCGCGAGTATATTGAATTTCCAAAATTATGTTTACATGTTTTACGGTTTTAACCAACTATTTGGGAAATTGCTCTACTCACTAAGCCGCTGAATAGCTGAATGCGTGTACGAAATATATTAGTAGAATTTGTTTCCACCTTAGCCTACAGTTCGGCTTTACGAGTTTGCACCTCTATCTTGCAGCAATCAATAATTTCCCTGAAAATATCAGAGTATACAATGATCTGTTTGCATTTGCTTCGCTGCGAGAGTTGTTGAGCAAAGCGAGCACAGAAAGGTCTCTGATAAGCCCATAAATAAAAACCTAACCTAAAACACTGTCTAATATGAACTAAAAACAATACACGATATCGGAGTAAAACGTCCAATCAATCCTTTGTTTATTGATGTACATGTTGTAACGAGTTACCGAACTCTGTTACCTAAATGTATCAGACAGCTAGACTAGTTGCGCGCATGCGCGTCAGAACTGACCTTGGAACTTGACATTGAGTTAGAGACTAGTGTAGTCCCGAGCGCCGACCTATCAACTATACGTAAACGGCAGGTAAAACGTCCGTCGGTGTCGAGGTTCTACGCTCACTGAAATCCTTTGTTAATATGCCATAAGCAATGTAATTAATTTATATTATAATCGGTAAACGCGTAACGTGATATTATAACAAATCGCGCAGTCGTAATGAATATTAAGCGGTAATAAGTTGGGTTCGGTTACAAGCCTATCGTGTACAAATGGTGACTAGTGAATTAGTTAAAGTTAAAGTGCAATAGTTTAGATTTATATTCATTAATTAAGCGCTTGTTAAAAGCTGGCAGAATCGGATTTGCAGGGTACGGCTAAAGGCAATCGGTTAAATTAATGTTGATGATTAATTAATTTGCTCTGGGTATATGGGTAGCGTCCATTTGCATCGACAGTTCCAGTCACGTCTTCCAAAATTTTACTAAGTCGGTGCAAATACACGCTGACTAGCGATTCCCTATACGATCAAAGGGATAACTGG
>JAGFPH010003916.1:14990-25088 GCA_018207615.1 Philaenus spumarius | reverse complement strand
TACAATTTTTAATTATTTTCAAATTTCTTGTTTTTTATTTTTAAATAAAAAGTAGTCATCTTTTCATTTATTTATTTTTTATTTAATAGTTTGATGTATAACTCTTTTTACAAAAATATATAACCCTAAAATATGCTAGGATACAATTACAATTCAAACAAATAATTACAAAATTATTTTAGTACAGTAAAAAAAAAATATTTGTTAGTCAAATTTAAGATACATAAGTAACCGTGACAAAATTTTTACATAAGTAATCTAGGGTTAATACTGAAATAAAACTCAATGTTGTATTCACCACGACTTTTTATTTATCACCTAGACTACTATTTTAAAATTATTTCATTGATAATTAGTTTATATTTATTTTTATTTATTATTTATCCTTGGGTAGGCTAACTAAAAATCACAATTTTAGATAATTTCAATTTTTGAAAGTAAATTTAGTAGGCCTAGTAAACATAACAAAACCAATAAACTGGAAAAATCACCAACTTATTGATGGCAAAAGGTTTTACCCTATAGAGCTACTTAAATTTGCCAACTCTTTAAAAATTCATATTTATAGGTTAAACAAAATTTACCTGTTCGCAACAATGTGAATAATAAATAACGAAGAGAAATTAGAACTAATAACAAATTAGATTAGCGTACATTCAATCACCGCAAGAAGCGAGTAACTATGTATGGTTCTGATTACAATCTTATTTATATAGGACAGCTACAACTTTCATTAAAAAAAATTATGTCAGTATTTACTACAATTTATTCTCTACATTTCTATGTCTTTGAATGCCTCCCGAAAGTAATAGTAAAAAACTTCCTCACTTAGGGTAATTTTTATGTCATTCAAACCCGTATATTAGATTTAGACTTGTTTCAAAATTATACGCCTAGGAATATTTGACCATGGGCATAGATCATTTTAATGCTCACTTTATTACCTTTCCATCGATACCAAAAACATAATTTTTAGACAACCATAAAGTATTTAATTCGCAGTTTGAGCAAAAGCTTACAATTGCGCTCGGAACTAATGGTTCAGTGTGTAACACGTGACGTAGCTGCGCGAGCCGGACGAGTTTACGCTTCTCGATGCACACACCTTCTTTAATACGCCTTGGGCTAGGCGCATATTGGGACGTGGCACAGCGCGACTTCTTGTAACATACGAAAATTAATGGATTAGCGCATATTGATAAGGGTCCTTTTATTCACCGCGGCAGGTCGCAGCGGCCTGTCGCCGCGATTTTGTAAGTGCATTGCCCTAAATAGGTACTTTTATTCAAAAAGGAGCGGTCTCAGAAGTAGCGGTGTGTCGCAGCGTTTTGTAAATTCAGTCGCCTGCACTTAGAAATCGCTGGCAGTGAGCGGTTCCTATATGCATTGGGTTGTATAGGACCGTTTATTCCACGTGGCAGCCCGCTACCGCTCTCGCATTGCTGCCAACCCAAGCCACCTCGAACGTCACGACACGTGGCCTTGTTATTCGCTAAGTGACTGCCGATTGTGGTTGGCAGCACTTTTACCCCCTCCACGCGACACCGATCGATCGCAGCGACTTGCCGCGCGCATATTTGGGACAGTGATCGGCCACAGCAACAGACCGCTGCGACCTGCCGCGGTGAATAAAAGGAGCCTTACGCGACGCTATGAAGCGTGACTCGCGTGGCACGACAGACATGTGGCACAGGGGCAGTGACACAGTTTCTCGCGTCACCCGTCTCACAAGTTCGGTACTCTACTGTCGCTCAAAGGATTTGGGTATCCAGTTGTGCATTTTCCATTATCACATTCATTTTTCAGATGTTGGCTCTGGAAAAGCTGATAGAGGCCTAATTAGTAATTTCACACGAAGAAATGAAGAGGTTTTAAATAAATATAATTACATAATTATAACAACTTACAAGATGTTTGTAAACAATAAACCTTGATGTTTGATGATTAAAGTTGGAATAACAAAATATGTTAAATAGGTATAAATTTACCTGTATACGTCTATTTTCAATCCTTTATATGTTGTTTGATGTGACGACTGCAGTTTCGGGTTACCCCATCTTCTGGTCACACTAATTCGTACACCACAAAAATATACAGTTAGATAAAACTATTTCTCTCACTAGTGAGATCGTCGTAAAACACATTCAACGAAACACGAAAACACAAAACACAAAAATTAGTGTGACCAGAAGATGGGGTAACCCGAAACTGCAGTCGTCACATCAAACAACATAATAAGGATTGAAAAAAGACGTATACAGGTAAATTTATACCTATTTAACATATTTTGTTAAATAAATCTATGTTTAAGCACGTGTTTCAATATATTGCGCGCGCACTTAAGTATTTAACAAATTGGCACCTAATATAAAATCCTGCTAAATTTGAATTTTTTCAAAAAGTGTTAGTTATGTAATTTTGTAAGTTATTCATGGAACAATATGTTTGTTAATATTTTACCACTGGTAACTTTTAATTAGAAGATTGTTTGTAAAATGAGTTTAGCCTAATAATAAGCAGCCTATACTATGTTCATATTAATTTTAATATACATCAAACGCGGAGATCGCGTTTTGTAACTGTTACACTGAACTCAAAGGTTAAGTACTTTTCCTCTTTGTATACTAGAAAAGGTCTGGCAAAAGCCGTGGCTTCGAGATACGCAGTAGACTCAGAGTTGATTCGAGTGGTGGGAGGTCAGAGAGGCTCAGTATATTGCAGCGCTCCGAACATAATTCTTTGGTCTGGAAGGCCCTGTACAACTATGATAGTAGTGTGGTGTCCCTTCCCCTCCAGCGTTCGGCGTCCCCACTTGCCTAGATTCTTCCCTCCCGCCAGCGCATCATACAGGTAATTATATGTAAGTAGTTGGTCATAAATACTCGTAACTGTTGGCAACTCAATTTTCTGTAAAAACTTAATTTTATGTATTTTCAAGAAGGAAATAAATTCATTATTACTTTTTGAGATACATCGACCAAAAATCGAAAAAAATGTATTTTAGCTGAAGATGGCGACTTTGTCGTTGAAACGCGTTTAAATTAATAAACGTATTAGTTGTGAGATTTTGTGTTCAAAGTTTATTCTACATCTGTAAATATAAAAGGATAAGTCCTGACTGACTGATTCATAATCAACGTAGACTACCGCCAAAACTATGATAGCTAGAGCTTTGACATTTGCAGGGTACAATCACATCAGTATGTAGAATTGCACTAAAAGAAGGATTAAAATATAAATTTTAAGAGTTGAAAATTGTCAAAATACGGGAGTTTACTACCAGCCCTATAATAGACAAAACAGCTGATTTAAAATGAAAAGATTAGCAACAAAATTGTAGGTTTACTCTATACTGAACCAATACACGTTTGTTTAATGCATCTACATTCATTACTATAGCAACCTACTTAGACATTTTGGAATCAGTTCATTATTTTTCACAACAAAATTTTCTGAGGTTAGGTTAACATAATAAACAAGCACAAACAAAAAATAAACGAAAAATGCTTAGTGTATTATAATTCGAATATATATTGTTACACATTTCAAATAAAACAGCTGATTTGGACCATAAGCTTAACACAATTTTGTGTTAGGCCTTTACTGCACCAAAACACGTTTCTTCAAAGCATTTAGATTTATTACCAAAGCAACCAAATTGGCAATTTTAGATTCAGGTAATTATTCTTCACAACCAACAGTTTTTTAATTTGGGCAATAGCAAACACAAACAAGAAAAACGCTTACTATATTATAACTAAAACACCATTAAAGCACTATTAAAATTATGCCAATATTATTTCTTACTAAGTCTATTTTGCCCAGTTTGAAAGACTGCTTTAACCATATCACATCTACTTATATAAAGCTAGACGGTAACATTGATTCACTGACATTAATTATTAGGCACTTCCCGTAATCGTACCCCCCTCAACCTCATACTTGAGATAAAGCTCTCGACGAGAAACTTTTGGGAAAATTTCCAGAATTTAACATTTTTTAATTTTGGAAGCAATTTTTGGGCGGGAAAGATTTTTTCGATTTTTTCAATTTCTTCATTTCCCCACTTTGAGCGCATTTAGTAAGAAAGCGGTAAGAAATAGCAAAAAAATTTAAATACAAAAGTTGTAGAAAATTAAATTTCAAAGAAGAGATTTTCCGTCAGATTCAAGATCCAATCATCCATTTAGCCACTATTCATCCGAGAAGGGAGACTCCGCCCAAAGTCCTTAAAGCTAGACGATTTCACTGATTCACTGACATTAATTATTAGGCACTTCCCGTAATCGTACCCCCCTTGACCTCATACTTGAATTAAAGCTCTCGACGAGAAACTTTTGGGAAAATTGCCAGAATTTAACATTTTAAAATTTTGGAAGCACCTTTTGGGCGGGAAAGATTTTTCAATTTCTTCATTTTCCCACTTTGAGCGCATTTAGTAAGAAAACGGTAAGGGATAGAAAAAAATGTTAAAACAAAAGTTGTAGAAAATTAAATTTCAAAGAAGAGATTTTCCGTCAGATTCAAGATCCAACCATCCCTTTAGCCGCTATTAACCCAAGGAGCTCCGGCAAACAATCCTTCAAATTTCCTATGTTAATCTTATGGAGATAATGTTTAACCCTTTGAGGACCAAGAAGTGATAAAATTTGAAAAAACTATATATTTCTTTATTTTTGTGATTAATTAAGGTTGTTTAGTAAAAAACATTTTTATTTTTTTTACTGGTTTTTTAGTAAATATATATATGTACATATATAAATAAATACCTTAGTAAAATTATGCAAAACAGCCCCAGCCGGAGACCAGATATCTAGTCATATCCCGTCAGCTTGGAAGCGAGCCAACCACCGTTTGATTTACTTCCGCCCTCCTACCCTCAAACCACAGATATGATTAGATATCTGGTCTCCCTAGCCTAGATTTGAGCCCAGCATCTTCTGATCAGGAAGACGCAACGTTATCCACTAGGCTACGGCTTGATTAAAGAAAACTGACAAATTAACAAAACTTCAGTTACTTTACTATCGGTATAAATATTACGTGTAAACTGTAAAGTAAAAGTAAAGTAAAAGATAGTTTATCAGCACCATCTAGGAATGGTTATAGGAAGTTTGCTTGGTTGCTCTTAAGTTTGAATCTGTATAATTTGTATGTGTGAGACGTTTATAATAATAACTTAGATCAATTCTTATGAAGTTAAGTAATTAATTTAAAGCAATATGCTACCCTTTTAATAGAAATTACTGACAAATGAAAGACTAGAACATCTTTTAAAAAATTGGGGAAATCACACCATATAAATTGCCAATTGAAAGCAAGTACTAGTCAAGCAAGTCCTGCTTCCTGGTGGCATTTGTTGAAACTAGGTGTAGACCTGATGTTTTACAGAACTGCAATGGTACTTTAAAGTACCTTCAGGCCTCAACTTGTAGATAAAGCCACTGTTACCTTTTATAAAAACAGTTGAAGTGGGTGGTACTTAAAAGTACCGTCGGGCAACAAAGGGTTAATGAGTTTGAGTCAGCCGCCAAATAAAACAGCTGATTTGTGCTCGATCACCTATGTACAAACGAGCCAAAGATTAACGAGATTCTTTAGCGAATTTTCCAATTGCGAGCGAAGCGAAGCAGCCATCTAAGGCCGAAGGACGAGGCGGGGTTGGGAAGCGAAGCGTCCAGGGGCAGAGCCCCTAGTTTTGGTAATATTTTATAACTTGAACATTGCCTCTTTTGTGTAAAAAAATAAAATGTCTGTCCTAATCAATCATCATTCCTCTGAAACTATCATATTATACAATAATCTGTTAGCATTTGATTCGCCGCGGGGGTTGGTGAGGGAAGCGAGCAGGGGCCGGAGAACTCTAGTATATCATAATTTCAACAAAAGGACCATTGCGTTCTCGTGGTCTTTAAAGTGAGCCTTGAATAGTGGAGAGATCAAAATTGACAGTTTATCAATTCACTCAAGAGCTGTTCGTATATTTTGCTCCACGAGTGAAGCCAGTCTCAACTGTTTCCTAACGTATAAATGCATTTTAATACGACCTTATTGGTAAACCTGTCTTACACTTCCTATTGTAGAGCTGTCAAAGTCAAGACGTATCTGCAAATATCCCTAAGGAATGTGTGAAAAAGAGCAGGAAATGGGTGCCTCAGGGAATTCCTACTGTCTATATTTCTTCCTGGTGCTTTTACAGAAATCGCCGGATGCTTTTACTCGTATTGAGTGGTGTTACAGTATTCATAATTGTATATAGATGGCAGCGATATTTTTGTTCGGTGTTCAAAAGGTATTTTAAAATAATGTACATGATTTTTTAATAATATAGCGTTTCAATCACATTCTACAGGTTGTTCCTCAACTATATGTACAAACGTCAGGATATTGTTACTTGGGTGGATAGAAACGTAAAAAGTCGTATAACCAAGGGTATATTTTCTTTCGTTTATCGTGTGTTTGTCTATATGAAATGTTTAGTTAAACACATTTTAAAACTGCTTCAACCAAATTTTGTTTGAATGTTACCCTTGCTAGGCTCTAGGTTAATAAACCATTTTAAGCCATTATATCTTTCCGTTTAAATAGGCGTATATTTACATTTTTTAACTTAATATTACAAAAAAAAAAAAAAACATTTAATACTTTTTTTTTTATTAAAAAAGTTGTAGGGTTACAACCAATAATTGTTGAAATTGGTCTACTCACGGAGGCGCTGAATATGTTAGTAGAATATATTATAACTATGGCCTGTGTGCGCGAAATATATTAGTAGAATTTGTTTGCACCTAAGCCTACAGCTTCAACTCGCAGAGGAAAAACTCGCTTTGCAATTTTGCATCTCGACCTTGCGGCCTCGGGTTATGGACTGTTTCGCTTCGCTCGGAGCGTACAAACTCGGAAGTCGGCCTAGGATCGGAAGATGAACCCATGTGGATTTGAACCTGTTACTTTTATGGTATTTTACGTTTTTATCAATTTTGGGAGAATCAAGCTAGCTATATAACGTCGTGTAAAAAACAAAATTTGCAGCATATTCTTTTAGATATTCTAAAAAAGTTTCATTCTAGTACGAAAAATCTAAAAGAGTAGTCACTTCCATTCAAAAAAATGCTTCCGGTTGTTCTATTTTGTTGGCTAACGAACTCGTCCGAGCGATTTAAACAATCAACATGTGTACTAAATTTGGACCAAATCGGAATTAAAATGCGGCCGTTATAGTGCAAATATATATCTGCATGTATGAATATAACATTTTTAATGACACCCCAAAATGCACCAAAACGTGTCAGAAATACATAATTTTAAAACAATATTTAAAAGCAACAAAATTTATCTAGGCGACCTAACTAACTATGCTGACGGGGATCTTTAACTCGGTAAATGTGTACAATTGTAAGGATTTTAGGGAAAACTGTAGGAATATTTGTTTAAATTTTGTATTTATTTATGTTATTATATATATAATTATATATTATCTTTTAATTGCTTTTCATTTCATATTGATAGATCAAATGATTTAGAAGTTATTTAATATTATAGTGAAGAAATTAATAATCGAATTATATGTTATACGAAGATGTACGAATGTTTCCGAAACTAAACAAATAGGTACTTCTTCTTTAGATTTATATAAACAAATATTTTGATGATAAGAGGTTTTATTTATATACAGTTTATAACCTCAAAGCAAATATTATAACGTATTATAACATACATTAGTTTTAGTTCTATAACTCATATTTATGAAAATTAACTTCATAAGACATTATAATGATTGAAGTTCTAAACATAACCCCCAAATTATAATCTACATTGGTTTTGTTTAAGTATTACAGATGATGGGTGAAATCAGCTGTTATATTATATGTTACTCACATACGTACACTCGCTTTAATAGGAGTTGATAACTAATGTAGGCTATATGATGTTTTGAGGTTAGAAAATCGTTGAAAATAAGTATTTTATTAATATTATTTACTATCTCAGCTTTGAGGTTAAAGAATGAAAGCCAAACCTATAATAGTTGAACATAAATTAAAGTTCTTAATAATTGGGTCATGACTTCTATATAAAAATATAGAATCTCTGTACTATTCGACAGACTGTAATCTGTTTGCATTTGCTTCGCCGCTGGGGTTGGGGAGCGAAGCGAGTAGTTTTAAATACTTTCATCCCTACGTGTCCAGATTTTACGTTCACCCGGTACTTACCAGGTTTTGTTTCCCGTTATTCTGCTCAGGACTCCGATAAGAGGAAATAGAACATTTAGGGGAAAGGGTGGAAAATTGCCTTTCTTGAGAAGTTCCAATTTCCTACCCCTGGGGAGGCGGCTTGTCATATAATCGAATAGACTTCTGATAAAATTCTAATAAAATGTTTAGAAATACTGCAGATTGTGCGACTTTGCACATATGCGAAACAAGTACAATAGGAGAATTGTTTTTTTTTTTTTACAGAGCGAGGTGAACGTCTAGGGTATAGTTTGTATTTCGCCTTCTAGTAAAACTCGCAACAAACGGTGTTAAATTTTAACCTAGGTTATCTAAAGAGTTGACAGTAACAGCATGTTTTTTTTCTAAGCGTTTTAAGTGTGAATAGTGCTTCTATTTTAGATTTTTAAGCTTTAAATAATTCCCGTTTTGATGAAACAAGTTGAATATCTCGAAAACCAGCACCTTTAACACGTTCACTGCTACGCAAATTTCGTATTTACTATGCTAGGAGCTGACCTTTTGTTTTTTATATTTATAGTCTAAAGGGGTAGAAATTACTATATTTTTTATTTTTAAACTTTTCTACGTAATAATCACTAATATTTTAAAGCGGACGCACATGTGCGTCCATTCCATATAGGTTTAAAATTAGCGTGCGAAGTACGCAATGCTCTGTATATTGAAAACTCTCCCATTATGGGGGTGGCGTGCGAAGCACGCAATGCATTGTGTAACGAAAATACTCCCAAATGGAGGTTGGCGTGCGAAGCACGTAATGCATTGTTTATTGAAATTACTCCCAACACTGGGGTTGGCGTGCAATGCACTGTGCTTCGGTCGCTTCTCATAGTGTTCAGTGTCAGCTCAAATGTGCGTCCTTAGCAGTGAACGTGTTAAGGTAATCATCCACTAAGTGGGTGAAGAGGCTCGACGCGACGCGAAGAACAACCGCTCTAGAAAACAATTTTATTGATTTAAGACGAAATAATAATTTCGTTTAGAACCACATTTCTTAAAAACTATACGAAGTAGAAACATCCTAATAAGGTTTATTATTTAGAGCGAACATTTGTCAATAACAAGTTAGTTTCTCTTTGAAATTGAAAAATTAGAAGAGTAATTTTCCAGGAAAAAAGAAATTAATACAAATTATAATCTAAAGGTATCGTCCATTAAGTGGATAGCGCGTGCACAGTGGCCGGAGATTGGCAAAAACACAAATTTTTCATTTGGTTAGAAAGAGCAAATTCATTAAATTTCTGACGTTCAGGGGCGTCAACTGAGTCATTTCTAGGATTTATAGGTTTGGAGAGTCGGAGCCCCGTTTTTACTTTGGGCAACCACAGAATAAAAATCAAAGTTTGAGCGACCCTAGGATAATTGTTTTCCTGATTTATTATTTACTAGGAGAGTCCCCTGCGTACTCCTCACGCCAACCTTCTGTACACATAGTTATGTTAGGTTTCCTTATAATAGAGGTGTAGGATTGATATTAACCCCAAAAGCTAAGATGGTAAATAATGTTAAATGTCGAAATCAAATTATTTCGGATATTTTACAACAGCAATTAAAATAAAGTTCGAAAGAACCAGTAAGGCTCATTTCTAGACTTTAATACAAACGTAACTTAAAAGTTAGAAATACAAATAATTGCATCAAAGTTTGAAATCAGCTGTTAATGGAAGTATTTTAGCAAACAGGGAAATTGGTCTACTAACGAAGGAGCCGAATAGCTGCCTGCGTGTACGAAATATATTAGTAGAATTTGGTTGCACCTCAGCCACCAGCCCCGGCTTACATGCTGCTTCGTTCCGCTAGCTGCGGACAAACTCGATTTTAATGATACGTTCGTGGTATTTTAAGTTTTGACTAATGTTGTTTG
>JAGFPH010003915.1:115608-134574 GCA_018207615.1 Philaenus spumarius | reverse complement strand
AACTTCTTGGGAATATTGGTGTCTACCAATATATCCGTTACACTCCCCCTGCTGGGTGTAAAATTGTACCACCAATTTTTGTTTATTTATTTTCTCCCCTTTTTTATTGAAGTGAATTAAGACGATGTTTATTTTCAGTGTAGTATCTGTGTTTATGTTTTTAGTAAGTCGATGTTTGTGGAATTGCTGATAACGTAGTATGAATCACATGTTTAGCTGATAATGTAGAAGGCAAGTGCTGGAATTCATGTGTTAGAGTTTCCTTGAAGGAAGTGTGGTTTTGCTGTGCCAGCATCAGGTTGGTTGTTTGATAACTGTTTGTTATTGTAGGCCTATTTAGAATTGGTGTTGTATATACAAATACGTTTTTGTATATCTATTGGAATGTGTAGTATTTTTGTTACTTTCGCAAGATGAAAATTCCGCTTGATCAGGGCTTCCTCTTCAAGTAACGAAAGTTGTTAGAAAATCTGTTTTCGGATAGTGTAGCTCCCAAGTTCATGACTCTTAGGAATACACAATATGTTCCCAATGTTGAGTTTGCATTCTAGGCTGTTTACTGGCGTTGGCGTTGTATACACATTGACGTTATCTGGTTGTCTTTAAATTGTTTACCGACTGTTATAATATTATCTACAAAGTTGTTTAATAGATCAGATCTCGATGTTATTTACTTTTAAAAGCTTTACTTATTCAAAGTTTAATTGTTATTTAGTTTTACTTATTTAAATGATTACTGGTTTTTACTAAGGCTTTAATTGTTGCTGCAAATAAAAATTTGTATTACATTGATGATACTGCTGTTAAATACATAATTAGTGCTTAAATCTAGTACATGTAACTTATTTCTAATTTCTACAATATTAATTATAGACAGATCTCGATGATATTATATATATTTTACATTGTAATGTACACGTAACATATTTTTGTTTATAATGACCTTCTGTGATACATTTTCATTCTCGAAATATGTATGGGTTCATTTTGTAGCTTTCCGTACTTTAATATTTCTACTAGGTATGTTAGGTTGTTAACCTTTTTTATAATCGAGAATGGACCAGTATATTGCATATCAAATTTCGTTGGTGTTTTTCCATGGAATTCCCGTTTTATTAAAACTTCGTCTCCTACTTGAAATTCAAAATCTGTCCTCTTCTTATCATAATATTTTTTTTGTTTATCTTGAGCCTTTTTTATGATTTCTGGCAAACTTTTTCTAATGTCTTGTATCTGTGTTATGTGTTGTTTTATATCATAATTTGGGTTTTCTTGAATTTGTATTATTTCCAAGGGGTTATTTGGTTCAAAAGCGTACATTAATTTATTTGGTGAATACCCCGTGCTAGTTTGCTTTGTTGAATTGTAACAGTATACAACTTTGTCTAGGTACTTTGACCATGCATTTGGCTTTTCGTGTACGTAGTGGGATAACATATTAGCAAGTGTACCGTTAAATTTTTCAGTTAATCCTTGTGTTTGTGGCGAATAAGCGCTGCTTAGAATTTGATTAATTCCTAGAGTTGATGTTAAGTTCTTTATGATTTCGTTATTAAAATGTGTACCCCTGTCAGATTGTAATATTCGCATTTTACCATGTTTTAAGATTATTTTCATTAAATTCTCAGCTACAGTTTTAGCGTCTGCTGTTTTGCACTTAAAACCCAGGCATATTTGGTTGTTGCGTCGGTACAAGTTAAAATGTATTTATGAGCATACGATGAGTTTATTGGTCCAATAAAGTCTATTATTATTCTATCCATGGGTTTGTGTGTAGGTAATATTGGTTTTAATAACCCGTATGGTTTTCTAGTTGGTATTTTACGTTTTTGGCAAGTGTTACATGTCTTTGTGTATTCTTGTACGTCTTTATGCACAGTTGGCCAATGGTATCTGTCCTTTATTTTTGAAATTGTTTGGTAGTATGAGTAATGTCCTCCTGTGAGTGGATTGTCATGGGCTTGTATTAAAATTTCTTGTTTTAATTCGTCCGGTATGGCCAAAAGTTTTATTACGTCTTCGCCATTGAATTGTTTGAAGTATATAATTTGATCCTCTAACGTGTAATGTCTAGATGCCCTGTCAATTTTTTTGTTACCTCGGTCAATGTTTAAAAGTGCAAGTTTGATTTGTTTTAAGTACGGATCCTTTGATTGTAGTAATTCTAAGTTTCGTGTGTCCTAATTTATTAAAAATACATCCTCAAAGTTTTGTGGAATTTCCTCTCCCGTTTCCTGTCTAGATAAGAAATCTGGCAAACCCATTGTTTTCCCTTTCTTGTATTTTATGTCCAGATCGTAATCTACTAATTTGGTTGCTAGTCGGCCTAACCTGTTTGATGGATTTTTGAAATTTTGAAAGTATTGTAATGCTGAATTGTCGGTGAAACATGTAATTTTTCTGCCTAATAGGTATTCTCTCCAATACTCAATAGAATAAACTAATCCGAGCATTTCTTTTTCAACTGTGGAATATCTTGTTTCGTGTGGTTTTAATTTTCTGGATAGGTAAGCAATTGGATATTCTTGATTATTGTTAGGATCTATTTGTGTTAATACCGCTCCGATTCCAATATTCGAAGCGTCAGTGTATACGTTTGTGTTCCTGGTTTCTTTAAAATGTGATAACAATGGTGGATTGGTTAAAATTGATTTTATCTGTTCAAAAGCTTTGTTACAATTTTCTGTCCAAATTATTTTAGAGTTTTTTTGTTGTTGGTTTTTGAGAAGTTCTGTTAAAGGGTGTGTAAGGTTACTATTTTGATTTGGGCGACTTTATCATGTAAGGTTATTATTATTTGTAAGTTTTGGCTCTGAGCTATTGGTGTGAAAAGATTTATTAATTCTTGTTTTGCTTTTTCCCAAGTTATCTCTCCCTCTTGATTAATTTGTATGAGGTTTTCATACCAATTTAAAGCTGATTGTGCCAGATATGTAGGTAATAAAGTTATTTGTGTTTTTGGTGTCCAACCGTTTGCTCTCGACGCTATTTCATATCGAGATATAAATGTGTGTATGTCTTCTGATGGTAAACCACGGTATTGTGAGGGTTGTATTAAGGGTATTTTTTCTTTCCTCTCCATTTCAGTTATTCTTTTTATTGGTTTTTGTGATGGGTAGTTTTTTTGTAAAATTTATTTATTCGTGTATGTTTATTATCTTTCCTTTGTTATATTTTTAAATGTTAGTGTTTATTAAATTAATTTATTACTACTTAAAATCATTTCTCAATAAAATCGAAATCATATACCAGATATTTGTTTTTCTTATTTTTCTAACCCTTATGCTATACACAATGTATTACTAGTCTCTGCAATTATATTCACCCAATTAGCTTATTTTAAATTTAGCGCCTCCACCATGTAAGGTTACTATTTTGATTTGGGCGACTTTATTCTGTAAGGTTTATTTTTTATATGAGGGCTCCACCAGATTCGATTTACGAATCAATCTATGCTTGGCTTGAGAGGTCTGACTCACAACCAATTGGTCGAAATAACTTCAGAGACATTAATAGTTTGTATTAAATGTATAATTGATAGCAAGACATTGTACATGACATATGATTAATTTTATGACTACACCTTTTCTACATTAATAACATTTAGAATTTTTTAAATTGAATTTATTGAAAAAAAAAACTTGAATTAACATGATACTACTTAATTATTGAAATTTGTTCTTAAGAAATGTACAAATTATTTAATATACAATTTCTTAATGATTAATTTCTCAAATCGTCTCTTCCTCTAAATTTTACTTCATAATAAGTTGCTGAATTTACTAAACTAATTTTACCAGGATATTTTGATAATTATCATTCGTAATCTATAATGTTGTTAAGGGAGACTGTACTATTCAATTACTATGCAGTCTCCTTAATATTTAATATATATAACTTATCCTTTATTAAAATAGGCTAACAACTAAACATTGTATAAAATATTTGAAATTAAAAGTTTGATAATAAGTTGACATAATTCCTTACTTTAAAACCTTATCCTAAACAGCAGTTTCTAACCCTTTTAATTGAATCGGAATCTCCTTTCAATTGCTTATTAGGTATTATTAAATCCTTGGCAGCTAATTCTCTATAAAGAAGACCCGACCAAATTGCTTAGTTATTGTTGCTCTAAAGCTATGAATTTATTTTATTACATTTATATTATTCCATTTACAATTTGTTTATAATTTTATTTTAATTATCTGGATATGATTTTGATTTGATTTAATTTAAATTTGCTTAACCTCGAGATCTGTCTTAACATAAATTGAAATTTTTTAAATTTACTTACATCATGTATCTGTGATTTCCCTTTTCACACACTTTTAAACTGATACTATATATTTTATTGATTATTTTATTTAACACTTTATTGATATTAATTTATCTATATTCACACATACACTGAACACTATTTATCCACTGGTTCCTGCGATGCCTTTTGAAATTGGTGATTGATTTTAAACTGATTGATGATTTTCACTTAGTGAGTTCGACTTGATTATTGACTCTTATTTGATGATTGATTTTAAATGATTTTTGTATTTTAAGGTAAAATGTACTTAGTCTTTTTATAGCGGGTTTTAGGTTAAAATATAAATTGTGGTGTGAAGCGGGCTTTTAGGTCTTGCCCGTTCAAAAGATGTTAGAAGAAGACCCCGCTTTTCTCGCTCTTGCCCTACTCCTGCTACCGCGTCCTTTTGAAAAACCGTTTGTCATTGGCTAAAGATTTTTCACTCATCTCCCTATTGGACTTTCATTTTTCTAAAAATTTGTCTGTCTGTAAATTCTTGTAAAAGCATTCTCATGATATTCTGCATTGTTCGCTAAAGCTATGTGAAATGCAATATGATTCTTTTCACTTGTTTCAGAGCAAGTTGTTCTAATGCTGCTGACTTGATTAAAATGTCTGGGAACGTAACCTAATAGTTTACACGTGTGTTACTAGTATCAGCTGTAATCTTTTAACTGTGTCTTTTCTTCATAACTAACTTCTTGGGAATATTGGTGTCTACCAATATATCCGTTACAATCCCAATATGTGAAATGTGTAAGACTCAAAGTCTTTATTCCTCAGCCTTTCATGTCTGATTTACCCGCTGTATGTCTTCAAAAGTCTTGAGCATTTTTAATGATTGGTGTTAATTTTGGAGACCCAAGGCAATTGAAAATCATCCAAGATAAGAAACTCTAAAGCTACTAAATCTATCTTCTAAATGTATCTGTCTTTTTTGCTACAGATTTTTTTTAGAATCAGTGTCTAGTTTAAAGCAGAGGGGTTTTTTCTTGCAGGTTTAAATAGATTCATCCCTAGAAAAGGGTATTGCACAGTCATATTCATCTAAAGAGGCACTAACGTCATTGGCGCAAATATCACTTCATAACTTCCTATCATCACAATAAACCTCGGACAACATTATTAATAGCTTAGCAGACAAAGAAATTAACTGGTCTTTCAATCTTCCTTCACCACCACATTTCTGAGGCATCGAGTCAGACAAATTTTATATTTTTTGGTGATCAGATTCTTACTTTTGAAAAGTAACTACATTGTTCACTTAAGTGGAAGAAATACTGAACTCCTGTCCACTCTTATTACATCCAAATAAATATCAATCACTTAGGCCAGGAGCTTTTCAGTTGGTGAACAATTAATTGCATTCACTCGCAGCCAGATTTAACTGATCTTACCCTAATCACTTGCAACTAGAGCTACAAGCTACACAATATCTTTGGCGCAAGGAATACTTTCAATTACTGCAGCAGTGTATGAAAGGGACAATTCAATATAAATGTTCTACCACTTTGATGGCCTATTGCAGTGTGGTTAGTTACAGTGTGTACACATTCTGGAGATGTAACTCATGGCTAAACTATGTTTATTGACACTTGATCAATAGTTTGTTTCCTAATAATCAATTTTAACAAGTATATTTTTTGTTTTTACTTATACAAAGTTATTTAGTTAATGTTTAAACCTTTGCACTCGCATGACCAGTACTGCTGGCCATACGCTATTCTCAGTCAGCTCTGAATATTTACCGAATTAGACATCTTCACAGCTTGGATGACCAGCCTGACTGGCCGCTTACGTTACTGTTGTCAGCTCTGTCGCCATTTCGACCATGCGGCGTCAAGAGCTCTGACTTATTTTTCACTACAATCTAAAGTATTGTTAGTGGGTATTTATTTTTTGTTTAACAAAATCATGTGATTTTAGTAACACTTTTATTTTGCCATGAGTTATTGGTGAGTTTTTGGTTTAGCTGTAATTATATAGTTGTAATATATTTTAACGAATAAAATAAACCATTGGGTCCATTGTGTACAACTTATCTAACAAAATTTTTTGGTAATTTAAAATAAAACAAAATGAAGTACTTGTTAAAAAAAATATACTTAAAAGCAATAATAAACTAATTAAATTTTGTTCTATTAAATTACTTCAAACTTTAACAACGCTAGCCTAGACCACCGCAACGTAAAACTAAACTGCTGGTAAGGTTATAATGTAACGAATATTGCGACGTTTTGATACAACACCGACCAGAGAAAAAGCTGGAATTAATTAGTTTAAGATTTGGAGCTAGGTTTCAGCACAATCCAGACAAAATAAAACTACTAAAAATAAATTGTGCAGATCATTTGTGTGTCCACTCCTACTGGCCATCCGGGCGTTCGATGGATTTTAACTGTCCAGTACCGCTGGCTATCCGATCTGAGAGGAATGTAACTTGCACTAACTGTTCATAGTTGACAATGAAATGGCTGTGGCCAGCACTAATCTCCATCCGATCCCAGAGGAGAGGACTAATATTAAAAATCCTACTAGAGTGCAAAGGGTATATGTATATTTAAGAAAGGACATTTAATTATTTTTTTCAAAATCAAGTTCTTTCACACTGGAGGAAAACTTGATATAGTTATGGTGGTTGGTATATTTGGTATTGATTCAATCTACTAATTGTGAAGAGACTTAATGGTAAATTCAAATCCTCAATGCCTTCTTACTTCAACGTGCCATAGGCTACATATTATAACATTACATTTACAATGTGTTCTTCTGACTCAAGATATCAGCTGATTTTGTGAAATCAAGACACTTCCATTGTTAAAACATGTATAGAAGTGCATTTTACTTCAATACTCTTATGGAGAATATTCATAAAAATAATTACAAAAATTACTTTATAAAATCAATAACCTAATATTCTTTTACAATTATCAAAATACAAATAACCTCCAGAAAAAAATTTCAGCTAAACCGTTACTGTAGTAAACAAAATTTTACTAATTTCTTAGTAAAATAAAACTACCCGTAATTACAGAAAACCTAAAGTTCGCACACTTCTTGAATGGAGAGAGGTGTGATATAAATTATGAATAGTGAAGCAATTTAATCCTTGTTTACACATAATGTTTTACTTTACATCTAACCTGTTAGGTGAATCATTGTGTATGGATGATGAAATTAACTGTCTTACCTGTGCATGAAGACTTGACCGTTTTATACGGGGGCTTTGTGTGGGGTAAAACATGATACTTTCATCTTTCGTAACATAAAATTTAGTTTGAACTGAAAATTTCACAATTTAACATAATTCTCTGTTTACAAATGACATGAATAAATATATTTAGGTTAGGTCCTTACATAGCTTGGTGGTAATAAAGATAGTACTATTTTGAAAAAAGTTATACTTTGAAAAAAACCTATTGTACCATCGATTAAGTATAAAATGAACTTTGAACTTAAAACTCTTTTTTTTAATCAAACTGTTTTAATGACTTATCAGATTTTTTCTAGAACTCCACTTTACATTTCATCCAAGGGTAGTTATAATTAATTACAATAAACAACTTTTAACTGCACTCAAACTTTTTATTCATAATCATTCAGAGAGAAAAACAATCCGAGTAAGGAAACTCAATAATTCATATTATATATGATAATATATTAATAATAATATTAAATATTACCTTTTAATGTTCCGTCTTGTGACTTTTTTGTGTGTACCATGGACCACACTACGACCTACACGACGAAATTGTCCGGCACAATTAAATTTTTTAAAAGTGTTGTAACTGTGGTGTTTTTGTGTGTTTTTTAAACGTGTTATGTGTTTTATTGTGTTTGTGTAAGTGTACTTGACAATGGGATTGCGGTCCCGAAACGCGTCGTAACATTCGAACGACCAAAAAAGTCACAAGATTAATTATTATTAATATATTATCCTATATAATATTATTCAAAGTGACTTGGAATCCAAGAACCATGCAACTCAATAATTCAATTGAGACATTCTACTGCATATCAGTTTTTCTTAGCTTATTTTGAAGAAATCAATTACTACTTTATGTAATTGAAGTTGTATTTGTAAGCTTGAAATGTTGTACATAAAGCAATTAAATTCCTTAATATATGTTTATGTTCTTTACTTAATTAAGAAGAGCATAATGTTACGGGATAGTGAAATAATACCTAATTTGTTTCTTTTCACAATATAAACTTTACTAAAACATTTGTTGCAGGCATTCTCGGCATACTGGTACTGTTAGGATTTTTTCTTCGTCCTTTGGAGCCTGTACAAGTGACTTTGAACGTAAACGAAAACATATCCGATACAGAGTCAATAAGGGAATCATTTATGTTCACCACATTTCCAGATGCGTTTAGTATACGGAGTTTGACGGCAAGGAGTGCTATGTTGCCAGAATCAGCAGCAGACTATCCTACGATTACTAATATAGCTGAGTCCACCGGGTGTGTTTACTATATATTTGTTTACATATGATTTAATGAAACATTAGTAAGCCAATCTCGCAAGATAGGACTGGTTGTGGATAACTTATACTAAATCATAATTCAATTTATGTATCTAAAAAATGTTTTTGCCTTGTTTGAGTTGATGAACTGGCTGCAATTTCAGCCTCACTTTGCTATTTTCAAAGTTTAATGTATAGACTGTTCACAATATACTGCACACATTACAAAGGCATACACACACACTAAACACTTTAAAACATTAAAAAGAAGGGCTATATTTTGTTGTCTTAACGGTCATCAACTGTTAAATCACTCTCCAATTTCAAATAAACAATCTTAAAACCCCATAATTATACAACAGCCTATCAAAACTCTAACAGACTAAAATTAATACTACCCACCAAAACAATAGCGTGTATATAAGCAGCAAAATATACAAATTAAATTGTGGTGAGAACCCCAAATTTTACGTATGACGAACATAAAGATCATTCAAAACTATATTTAGAGTACAATTTCCAAAATAAACCTCAAATCAAACACCCATTAACGCCAAACATCCGATCAATTCCAATCACACTTACACTACAATAAAAAAGTGTGGAAATAAAAAAAAGTATAAAAAACCCCGTCCAGCCTATATTGTGTACACCACAGGAGAAAGTTTTTAAACAGTTGACGGCAGTTTAGTGGGCAAAATATACGTTTACAAATTTGTGTGTGTTGTATCTATGTAATGAGGTGTGATTACTTATAGTACTTTGAAAATATCTTAGTGAGGCTGAAGCTGCAGTCAGGTCATCAACTCAAACAACTAGATCACTGAAGGTGAAACAAATATGTATATTTGGTTACATCAAGTGATCCACGTAGTAGGAAGCAAATAAACATGAATTTAAAGTATGATGATAAATACAGTAGTGAAACATGATGTAACAAAATTGAAACACGAAGAACACTTGTAGACTTTTTAAAATACTGTATATAATCTTAGTAAATGATCAAATAACATTTTCTGAGACATTAATGTGGTTATCAATCGGAAAAAGTACAGGCCACCTTGATCACCAACCCATTTACTTAGTAGTTACTTAACTTGCCTTGAAAGCGAGTTATTTTAGTTCAAATAAATGATGACTAGAAAGATTTTCACTCTTTTAATAAATTTATGAGGAATATGCAGAGAGTAAATTTAGTTTTTAACTATTGCTACTCTAGCACTGTAGTCGAGATGTTAGACATGGCAGCTTAGTTTGTTGATTCATTGGTTAGGTTTTGACGACATTTAAAGTCATTCAAAGTCACTTATCATACAGGCCTAGTGCTCCACGTTTAAAATGTTAAAGAAAATCTGAATTTTTATTATAAATTAAATGCAATTTGTTATTTGTTCTCAAATTTAAGGAACACTGGACGAGGTGAAATTCATTTCATACCGACTTCGTGAAGCGAGTGGTTATGATGCCAAAATGTACAAAATAATACAGGTTGTAAATGTTCGTCTTTGTCAATGAAGATTTGGGATTGAATCAAAGATATAAGACAAGCGAATCACTCTTTTCATTTACCCTGAAATTTGACATTTACGTCAGAAATGTTTGTATTTTATTTCAGACCAAATAGCTGTTGATCAAACAGTTGTAATGTACGAACAAATCAACAAATCTACTTTTCTCTTTCTGTGCTTAAAAATGTACCTAAATGTATGTAATAATGTATCTTTAGAGTTTTGCCTGAAAATAATTTGGTTTCTACGGAAATGAAACTTGGTTACTTTGGAACAACGACTCATTTATAGCGGTTTTCAAACTATATTATACAAAGTAGTTGAACCGCACATGATGACCGAGCGTGCAGAGGTGATTCTCAAGTGATTTTATGTTGACGACTTCCTTGGAGTTTATAATAGACTAGATATGTTAGTGTTTAGTAGAGTTTCAAATAAAATTTACTACAACCTGTACTTGGGATTCTAACATTGTGGTATGCCATTATTGTGCAAGGCACATATGAATCCCAATTGGTTGAATAAAAAACAAGTGTGATATCATATCTGCAAAGGTTTTTTGAAACCTTTCTAGAAGACATATTTTCTCCGGTCTGTATGGACTAGTCTGTATTTTTTTAATTTGAAGTGAGTTACAAGTCTCTTTAAAAAGAGTGGAAACAAAGTTCTTACCTCGTTCAATAAATATTTAATAAACACTTATCATATGTTAGTATATATTTTCAACGTTAAATCAATTTTTTTTTTTCTTATTAAGAGGAAATATAACATTAGAGCATGCACCTCAAGAGTTGATATCACGTTTGCAACAATTGACAGCTCTTCGAAGTGCCCCGTCGAGAACAGCTCGAATGTCAGTTCACGGACAAACTAATTTATCAGAAATACCTTCTACACCCAACGTACCTCTAAGAAAACGATTATTCAGGAAACAAGAGTCGGTTGGAGCTAGACCGCTGTATCGTAGTGATATCCTGTACCATGGAAGTTTGATGAGGTTGAATGAATACAGTGAAAAGGTTTGTTAGCTAAGAACATTAAACTTCTTTTATTTTGTATTACTTATAACTATTTGTAAGTGTGTGTATTTAAGACGTGCATCTCACACTGAATAATGTAAGTAACAACATTTAAAAATTTTAATTAACATTATAGCTAATGATATAAAATTGTTCGGATTTCATTTCTGATAAAGCAAAACATATTCATCCAGATGTACCCATGGTTTCTCTTTTTTTACTTTCTTACTATACTATAGTATAGAGAAAGTATAGTGATCGCAAAAAAAATCGATGTTGAGATTTTTGTGGAAATATCCGTTTTGGGACCCCTGAGTCCAAAAAAGTGGTTTTTACAAAATGTCTGTCTGTATGTATGTATGTATGTATGTATGTCTGTATGTATGTATGTATGTAAGTTATGTAAACAATTATTGTACACTTTACTGTAATAATGATGACTGTTGTATGGTTCTTAGTTTAGTCAGCATTTGTATTGTGTGAAGAGACAAGCTTTGTTTCGTCAGAGTTAGACGAGGCTTCTCTCCGTACACATCAGTGTATATGAATATTGTACGTTATTTGTTATAATTGTTTTAAAGTTAATAAAAGTAAGTGTAACGAATAGAATTGTTCTTTTTTAAAAAACAATTCCCTCGAACCAAAAACGTAACTGGCGCAGTCGGTAGGACACCTCGAGGAAGTTAACGAATATAACATCCGTCGGTTTTAACCGTTAATCGAGGAACCAACTCGGTTGCAGAGTGAATATCTGCGAAAAATCGATCAATCATAGAGTGAATATCTATAACGAACAACGAAAAAGGAAAAAAGTTTTGTGTATTGTGTTAAATAGTGCAGTGCAAAATAAGTGCAGTGTTACGCCGTACATAATGAGCAAAGTATTTTGGATTTCACTGTAAGTAAATCCTGTACAAATATTAAAATATTCTATAATATTAAGAACGAAAGTAATAATTTTGAAAATTATTTTATATAGTAGGCTAGTTAAATATCTCATTTGTATAATATATTCTCTTGTAGTATATTAATTGATATCTTGATTTTTAATTTTTCAAATAAGTTGAGTAGATAATAATTAATTACAATGACTACCCCTATATTAAAAAAAGAGTACTTGGACATGATTCCAGAGTATAATGGTGAACCTGCTATGCTCAATAGGTTTATTTCAATTTATGATAAAATAGTGAACAAATTCTTTGTAGTCCAGAACCCAGAGGATTTTCAAAACGAATTTTTGTTTTCTTCTATACTTTCTAAATTAAAAGGACAGGCCTTAGATATTGTAGTGAGCTCCAACACCTATGCTTGGGAAGATGTTAAAAATACACTTTTGACTAGTTATTCAGATAGGAGGGATTGTTTTACCTTAAATTTAGAAATGGCAGAATTAAGACAGGAAAGTAACGAATCGCCCTTCACTTTTTACGAAAGAATTCAGAAATTGTTGAATTTGCAAATAGCTTTCTTTATTAACAAGGAACCAGCTGCTAAAGATATTCTATGTACTTACACCCAAAAACTAGCACTACATGTACTGTTAAGGGGACTTCAGGAACCGTTAGGGTCCTTAATGCGGACAAAAAATCCTAACACGCTCAATGAAGCGCTTAATATGCTGACTAACGATTTCCAATTCAAAAATAATAAACTCTTTCAAACTAATCGGCAAAATGTACCAAATAAATCACAGCATTTACCAATTCGCAAACCTGCCACTAATAATCAACCATTTCAGAATTATTATAAACAAATACCCCAAAACAATCCCAATCAATTTAACCAATTTAACAGACAAAACTATGTACACAACAACACAGCACCTAAAACGAATCAAGTTTATCAACCCACACCAATGAGCATATCAACACGTCAAACCGGAAACCCAATCAGACAAAATAAATTATACCAAATTACTGGAAAGCCGGTCGTTGAAGAAACGGAAAGTGATTCGATGTACCAGATCACCGAACAAATGCTGCACATTTCGCTATCGGAACAGACTGAAATTAGTTGTAACTTCGCGGAAGAAACCCAAGACGAACACAATGCCGCAAATAACTTTATTGAGGAAGACAATGCATGCGGATTCCCCCAGATTATGAAAACACACAGAATCATTTTTTAGGACTTACGACAGTAAAAAGAAATTTTCCATAATGCACATAGAAAATGACACAAATGATTTACCTTTTGTTTATGATCCGAAAACTAACCTAAAAATATTGATTGACACCGGAAGCACTAGATCGTTTATTAAAAAATCGATTGGATTTAATATTTTCAAAAATACACTAGAACAAGAACCGTTCGTAGTAAGCACAGCACACGGAGTGTCAAAAGAAAAGTTTAGTTGCAGATTACCCATTTTAGGAAAGAAAATAGCAAAATTCTATTTATTTGATTTTCATAAGGATTTTGACCTATTACTTGGACTCGATAACATAAGAGAATTGGGAATTAATTTGGATTTTGTAAACAATAAATTAATATTTTGTGATAAGAAGATATCTATACATTACTTTAACACGGAGGAACCAAACAAAAATAATAATAATAATAATACTTTTGGCGAAAATAATACCACATGCTATGTGATTAAAGCACGTACTAAACAAACGTTAAAAATAAAAATACTTAATATGCGCAATGGAGAGGGATTATTACCCTATAGGCAACAAGACGGAATAGAAATACCGCAGTGCTTAATAAAAATAGAAAATGGAGAAAGTTATTGCCCGATAATCAATAATACGACATCTGATAGACGTTTAGTGATCAAACCGATGGAGGTGCAACCGCTAAGCGATTTCAAAATCTATCCAATAAACAATGATCAAGTAAACGCTACAAATTTTAATTTGTTAAATCACAAGCATAATAAATTAGATCTGAGCCAAATTAGAACGGATCACATGAACGCTGAAGAGAAACGGGAAATATTAAAATTGATTTTCGAATATTCTGACATATTCCATCAAGAAAATAAAGACCTGACATTTACTAATCAAGTCAAGCACATAATTAGGACAACTGACGAAATCCCTGTATACACGAAAAACTATAGATACCCAGAAATTTATCGTAAGGAAGTAGATAAACAAATTCAAGAAATGCTCGCCCAAAAAATAATCAAACCCTCGCATTCACCATGGAATTCACCTGTATGGATCGTTCCAAAAAAACCAGACGCCTCTAACAGACAAAAGTTTAGGCTAGTAATTGATTTTAGGGGACTAAACGCAAAAACTATTGATGACAAATTCCCGCTTCCTAACATAACCGATATATTAGACAAATTAGGGAGATCCCAATATTTTACCACCCTGGATCTTGCCTCAGGATTTCATCAAGTTGAGATGCACCCGGACAGCGTTGATAAGACAGCCTTTTCCACGGAAACTGGCCACTATGAATTTCTGAGAATGCCGATGGGCCTTAAGAATAGTCCACCGACGTTCCAAAGAATAATGAACAACATATTACGCGGAATACAGAATGAATCGTGTTCGGTTTATCTTGATGATATCGTAATCTATTCAGCTAGTTTACAAGAGCACCTACTTAGGTTAAAAGAGGTTTTCGATAGACTAAGAAAAGCTAATTTTAAGGTACAGTTAGACAAGACGGAATTTTTAAGGAAAGAAGTTGCATATTTAGGCCATATTGTGACACCAGACGGAGTCAAACCCAATCCTGAAAAAATAAAAGTAATAAAGAATTATCCAATTCCAAAAACTACCAAACAAATAAAAGGATTTTTAGGACTATTAGGCTATTACCGTAAATTCATTAAAAATTTCGCAAAAATAACTAAACCGTTTACTAATTGCTTGAAGAAAAATGCCAAAATTGATATCAATAACCCCGATTATATAGATTGTTTTGAAACTTGCAAGAACATATTGACTAATGAACCACTGTTGCAATACCCTGACTTTGAAAAAGAATTCATTCTAACCACAGACGCAAGCAATTTTGCTGTCGGAGCGATTCTAAGTCAATATAAAAATGGAAATGACCTTCCAATTGCTTTTGCTAGTCGAACTTTAAACGATAGTGAGACCAACTACTCTGCAATTGAAAAAGAACTTCTCGCAATCGTATGGGCAACAAAACATTTCAGACCTTATTTATTTGGAAGAAAATTCAAAATTTATTCAGACCATAAACCCCTGCAATGGTTGTTTTCTGTTAAAGAACCGAATTCTAAACTTTTAAGATGGCGGTTAAAGCTGGAAGAATATGATTACGAAATAAAATATAAAAAAGGAAAATTGAACCAAAATGCCGATGCATTATCGAGAATTCAATTAAACGTCACCGAAAAAACTTCACCGGACTCGCAAAATATTGTGGATGACGAATTACAGAAGCCAACAGCTGACCTAGTGCGACGCTACTTCCCAGAACTGGATGACAGCCCGTCTATGATAGTTAACTTTGATATGGAAGAAGAAAACGACGCCGTCAATCAGGAAGAGAATAATGAAGTGAACGACCAGACCGTCCATTCAAACTTTGAAGGAAATACCTTAGTGGAAATTCCCATTTCTGACGAACCTGTAAATTTTGGAAAAAACCAAATCTTTCTGTCGCTAGTAAACTATCAGCCAAAGAAAGTTAAAATAATAAAATTATTTGGAACTTCTAAAATGAGATTAATTGTTGAAATTTCGGAAAACAATTTAGACAATGACATTATTAAATTTGTAAAGGAATTCCTAGTGCCTAATGTTAAATATAATATTTATTTTGAAGATGACTTTTATGAGAAATTTGTGACTTGCATAGCTAAACATTTTAAAAGCTCTAAACTTTGGTTAATTAAATGTAACACTAAACTACTAGATATAACTGAAGAGGACGAAATTGAAGATATAATAAATAATTACCATGTAAGCAAAACCAACCATCGCGGCATACAAGAAACGTATGAACAAATTAAAAGGAAATATTACTGGCCCAATATAAAAGGACATATTCAAAATTTTATCAATAACTGTGAAATTTGTTTAAAGACAAAGTATGATAGAGTACCCTTACAACTTGAAATGAATCTGACGCCTACACCATTGAAGCCGCTACAGATAGTGCACATGGATAGCATTTCGTTAGAAAAGAACAGATTTCTCAGTATTGTAGACGCATTCTCTCGCTATGCTCAAGTGTATCGCGTAGGAGGCGCACACGCCACAGAAGTCGCTGATAAGCTCTTAGACTACTTTGCACATTATGGTGTCCCTGAGTTTATAGTGTCTGACAATGGAACTGAATTCAACAATAAAGTAGTTAAGGAAATAATGGAATTACATAAAATCAAAATACATTTCATTAGCACCCAGCACCCCCCCTCTAATGGATTAATTGAAAGGTTCCATTCCACATTAATTGAACACATACGACTTTTAAATAACCAAGTAGAATTTAGGAATGATAATATTACAAAGAAAGTTAAATACGCAATCATTGCATACAATAATAGCATACACTCTGTTACTAAGTTGACACCTTTTGAAATATTATATGGACATATTACCCCTAATCATGTTTTAAATATTGACATTGAAAATCAGTTTACTAATGACTATATAATAAGTCACAGGGAGAGAACAAAAAAACTTTACGAACATATTAAGGAATCTAACCAGAAGATCAAAGAAAACATTCAAACCAAGAGGAATCTGAATAAAGAACCATTGCCAGATATTCCGACAGAAGTTTATGTAAAAAATACGCAGAAACAAAGTAAAACAAAAAATAAATATAATCAAGAAGAAATATCTGCAATAAATCAGGAAAGGAAAACAGCGGAAATTAAACCAAGGCATCATAACACTAAACAGAAAATTCATCTGTCTAAAATTAAGAGGCCAAGGAAAAAATTTATAATTCCAAAATGTAATCCGTCTTTGAATCCTGTTCCAGGTCCCTCTTGTTCTTCGCAAAAGCCGATGCCGACACAACAGAAGTTAAGGACATTTCCAAAAACATTGGAATAATACCGATTGAATTAGGACCAGCCAAATTACAATCCTCTTACCACACATTTGTTCACTATTTTAATTTGAATAATTTGGTTGTTCAATTTAATAATGTTGAATTTTATTATAATAATGTATTAAACTATTTTGATAAGAATTGTGTTAGTTGTAACGCCAGCCTCACTGGAAAAATTGAGTTTGTAACGGATAATGGTAGTAAAGTTAGAGACATAATCAATTATTTTAAATATGTTAACCATAGTAGAGAAATAGTTAAAGAAAAATTAGAAGTAGTATACTTAGAACGTAATAATAATAATAATGTAAGAACAAAAAGAGGTATAATAGATGGACTAGGATCCGCATTTAAGTTTATTACTGGTAATTTAGATGCCTATGATGGCAAAAAATATGACAATATATTAAAAGGGATAGAAAACAATGAGGCTAACATTGTGAACCAAATAGAGTCTCAATATACAATTAGCAGTAGTATCATTAAGGAATACAATAAGACATTTAATATTATTGAAGCAAACTTTGTGGAATTAAAGAATAAATTGGAATTGATGAATCATAGAATTAACGATTTTGTAGAATTAGAAAAATTTAGAAATATATTAAACCAATTAAGTATTTTGTACAATATGTTGTTACAAGTAACAACTGATTTGGAAAATTCATTAACGTTTTGTAAACTAGGTGTACTTCACCCCAGCGTTATCTCAACCAGAGAGTTGTATAGTGAGATAATGAGAATCTATGAGTATTACACTGAAAGACTACCCATTGAACCTAAATTGCAAACCATGTGGGAGTTAGAAAGTTTAATTGAAGTTAACTGTAAATTAGATTCAGATAATATTGTATATTTTCTGAATTTACCTATTGTAGAAAAAACAAAGTTTAATATTTACAAATTACACTCTGTACCCACTGAATATGAATCTCAATATGTAACCATTATACCCACGGTAAAATATATGTTAGTTTCTAGTTCTGTAGTGTTAGGTTTAGACAACAAGACGTGTAACAGAAAAACTAATTCAAAATACTTTTGCTCATTCGACTTAATATCTCACCAGAAGATTGACTGTGAAATTTCAATAATTAAAGACAACAATGCAGACACCTGTAAATACACCGCTTTGGAAGTCACAGACAATGTTATTAACTGGATCCCAGAAATAAATCAGTATTTGGCAACATTTCCAATCAAAGAGACTTTAAAAATCGTAAATTCGAAGGAAACAACCACAGTCACTCTCCAAGGTATATTCTTAATTAATCCTAAGAATAATACTATTCTCTACAATGACCGAAGACTCTCTCATTCATCCAAAACAACTGGAGGACACCCTAGATTCCTGGATGCTTCAAACTTAAACCTACAAGTGGACCAAAACCCCGAGTTTTCAGTCAACACAAAAAAGCTGGACCTTGACAAAATCAATCTAGACACCATCTCCAGGATTGATCGAAAGATAGATGTCACCCACGACATAAGTGTTTGGACCATTGCCCTGTATGGTACCCTAATTGGAGGACTGCTGTACTTGGTGTTCAAAAAGCTACTTAGGACAACTTCTAGGACGCCCGCAGCTCAACCACCCCCGGATGTCTTGTTTAGGGATGGAGGAGTTATGTAAACAATTATTGTACACTTTACTGTAATAATGATGACTG
>JAGFPH010003915.1:53715-87122 GCA_018207615.1 Philaenus spumarius | reverse complement strand
TACCATCAGATGGATAGGAGCAAATGGCAATTTTCCAGATACGGGCAAGGTAAATAAATCAACTAAATTCTGTTTTTTCATCTTTACTTTAATGTAACCATTTCTTAAATAAATGAATAATAATTTGTATTATAATTTAGAAGGTCTGGTGAAATAAATAACAAATACAGGGGAAGGGATTTAAGAGACTCAAATCTTTTCTATCAAGAGCTGGTGAAAGTAAGAAGTGATGTTAAGTCCATCTATGTATTGACAAGTAATTAGCAAGCTAAATAGCCACACTTCCACTAGCTTATCATATGATTAGCTTTATAAAGGAACCATCAGAGATGCCTTAAAATGAGCAATAACTGGTAAGGGATAGTATGTTGATTCAATTATTGAATAAAAGGCGTAATCTATATATATTACATAATTAATTAATTTGCTAGGGGTTATTTTGTGAGTAGAACTCCTCCTAGAGTTTTTAACCGATTTTGATGTTTTTGGTGTCATTTTACAGAGCTCACTCTGAAGTTGTGCTTCCCTTAAAATGAGCTCAATGTATGTTAAGGGCTTCGCCCCAGTGGCCCTCAAAGTTGCCATGTTAATTTTATGGAAGGTCAATCTTAAGGAAGAAGAAGAAAGATTTCTTTTGATTTTATCAGGGGCACAAAAAACAGCTGTTCGTATGAAAAGCTTAAAACAGCTGATTTTGATCAACAGCTGATTTTGATCAACAACTGATTTGGATCAAAAACTGAATATAATTTTAGGTTAGGTAAATCAAGCAATAGCGAAGCATTGCCGTGTCCACTAGTAATTTAAAAATTAATTCACATATTGAAAGTATTTTCCTTATATTTCTGTTTTCTATGTTCAGTACAATAATTACAACTCTGTTGCTAGGTAATGATAAGTAAATTTATAGTGACTTATTAAGTTAAAATTGGAAGGTTTGATTTTTTGTTTATTAAAAATCATAGATTTCTGAAAAATGGGCCAACAAACTAGTACCCAGCCTCCAACACATTTTGATCCTTACAGAGTTGGAAAAGAAGCTTATATGATAGTACCCCCTGATGGAGAATGGGGATGGGTTATTGTTCTTTGCTCATTTATTGGATTTATCATTTTTGATGGTATAAGTTTTTCCTTAACATTATTTCGACATTTTATAGCAACTTCATTACAAACAACTACCACTAATGTTGCAGCTGTTGGATCATTGTTCAGTGGAATCTATTTTGCTTCAGGCAAGTTCAATATAATAAAGTAATACTAATTAACAGTATATATACACATCGATATGATTAACAATGCATCATAACATTTATGAAACTACAATGAAATAGCATTGATAATTTTGTATAGATGTGGTTCAAAGTAGTTTAGATCTAATTTGTTTTAGACCTTGTTGATCCTGTTTTTCATTTAACTGGACAATATATTATGGAAAATTTATCTTCACATCATTCTTGAATTTTCATATTTAACATTTTATTGGCTAAAACTTGCAATGTTTTACTAAAAAATATAGACTGTTGTATAACATTACATTATACATTTTATTTGTAAAGCTAAAAAATTATGAAACAAGGTCTCATCAAAAGTTTCAGGAATGATTTTTTTGTAAATTTAAGAATCATAACTTAATCAATCTCATCCCTTTCAAAGTACTGCTTCTGCTTATACCTCTTCTACCAATGGTAGAAAACTAGTCTTGCAGAATCAGGTTTAGTTTTATCGTTTTATGTCAAATCTTCGTCCTTTAAGGGTGAACTTGAGCCTGTGGAATACAGAAAGACAAGTGTAAGGGTTTAGTAAGAACACTATTTTCAGTGCAACAATTGAGAATAACAAGTGCTGAATAAGCGGAAGCATTATCGTGATGCAACACCCATTCACCACTGTGTCAAAGTTCAGGTAATTCCTCCAAATATTTGCAACCATCACACAATTTTAATGTAGTGAAAACGACAGAATAGGCTACAGTAAACTACTGCTCTAATAAAAGCAATAAATGCCTATGATGTCCAGACCAGAAAAGCAGGTTTTAGTAACAATATAGTTTTACAGTACCTATATATTTTTGTTTGTTTGATCTACTTTTACTCTTTAGGCCCTACTTTCTGTCAAAAGGCCAAAGATTTATGCAATTTGAATAGATACTGGACTAATAATTAATCTTAACTAGGGGAGACCCCTGCGTGCTCTGCATGCCAACCCCCGATAGAATCTTCTAAAAACATATGTTGTTTTATTTATAATAAAGGTGTAGGATTAATAATAACCTCAAAACTAAGGTGGTAAATAATATTAAATGTTCAAATAAAATTATTTTGTAATTTTATAACAACAGTTATAATAAAGGTTAAAAGAACCAGTAAGGCTCAGGTGTACATGTAATCAAAAACCTAAAAAAAGTTACTAACTATCAATTACCGTATATATTATCAATAAATAGATCTTTTATATGTCTTATTTATTTTTAATTAGGATGTAACATAGTTTTTTCTTATTTTTAAATTCCTTAACGCAAGTTTTTGTGTGTTGGTTTGTGTTGAAACATGTGTTGGTTAAGTATTTAGGCCTAACTTAAAATATTATTTTGTACTAAAAGCTGTACATCCGAACCAACTGTATTATCTGTTATTTAAAAATCATTATTTACATCCACGAAAGCAGCTGGATTAGTTTGTTTCTTATTATAAACAGCTATTTTGTATAGAAATGGTTTTTAAATTCGTTCCTTGTTAATCTTAATATCCGACTTTTGAGATTAGCTCACGCCATTAAGGATGAGAATTATAACATGTCAGTTTCGAGGGAAATTTGCATGTGTACCATCTAAGCCGTTTAACAATAAGTCATCATCTACAATACGTTTGTAGAGATTGGATTACTTTCCAACAATTATCGAGAAAATGCAGGACGCCCAAGATCTTGGACATTGATGTTGTATAGCATGATGTTGTTCTTGCTGCAAAGCCCTTCAAAATCGAGTGGACGTTGTAATTTTAAAACAGGAATTCCAAAAACAACAGTATAGCACATCTTAAGACATGATCTTGGGTTGAAGCCTTATCACATCCAAGTTGCCCAATCTTTAGCATTGGTGCAGAAGCGTAAGTGAGTGGAATGCTGTCAGGAGTTAGCTGAAATGACAAAAATCCCGCGCATAGGCGTAACCAGGACGGCCGTATGGGGGGGTTACAACAACCGGGGAGGGGAAACGTGCAATCACTCCCGGCTACGACAACACATTTGTATCGAATATTTGACCCACTAAAAATCTTCCAATCTCAAAAAGACAAACACCATTGGAAAGGTAATATTTCAAACTTGAATTTTTCTATTTACAATTTCTTTCTAAAACGTATATTTACATACGTAATCATCGTTTTAGTTTTGATTTTTAAAGCAAATGTCACGCAAATGAAATACGCCGAAATTACCGTTAATTTCCAGTTTCTATGTCCCTCCCTATAGCTCGCCCAGTATTTTTCTGAGTTATATCTATATACTGATGGATGCATCACACTTTCCCCTATCTAAAACTACTATCCAATCAAAAATCGGACAAATAGTTCTAAAGTTGTGGGGCGTTTTGTAGACCCTTGCAATTGGTCAGTTTTCCAATCAATAAACAGCCTTACTAATTACACGTGATATCTGTGTGATGGAAGTCTATTTTTAGACATATTTTGATATGTATGTGTAGAGAATGCTTCAAGCTAACATTTCCTGTGAACCAAATATGTTTTGCTCGAAAGGTTTGTTGTCTATGAGCTTGGGAATGAGAGCGTTTTGATGTTCTCAAACCAAGGCTGTAATTTCAAATTAACGGTTATTCCCCATGCAGCTTCATATCCGACCGTTTTATACCAAGCATGAGTGGGATGTTTCTATATTTCTCCTCACTTTTGTTATTCAAATAATTCTAAGTCAAACACTTTTATGAAAAGATCATTTACGAGTATACAGTTCAGTTCTTTGATTTATTCTCTACACTTTGTTATAATAATATTTAATTTTTGGGCAACGTATGTATTAATAAATTACGTTTCAAACTTGGCATAGTTTTGATAGCAGTCTTGTAGTAGGAACATAAAAACTGGTGTTTTCAAAATAAGAAATTAGAAATTGATAAATATTTTTATGCAGTTCTATTTAGAACTAAATTACAAAACTTTTTTACATTTATGGAAAAAAATTTAAAAAATGTTTACTTCTTTTTATGTAGACCTAAAACTGTATCTTTACCTTTCGTAACTGAACATTTTTAGTTTCTTGAGCTAAAAACTTTGTAAATTTTACATCTATAATTTTTTACTAGCATACATAAATTCTTTGAACCTTTCTGTACAAAAAGCTGTGGAACACTTTTTTACTATGGTTCATTTACTATCTTTGGCTAATTTTTGAAAAAATGCTTGCAAACCCCAAAAATCTATTTTTGTTAATATTGTTGGTTCTAGGGTTAAATTAAGATGCAAAATAACACGTTTTAGGCTTCCCAAAAGTACTTTAAAACGATATAGGTATGTATAATTTTCCACTTCTAATTGTGATTCAGGCCTACTTTAGAATAATTTAGAATAGTAACCATGATTCATCCCCCGCCAAATATTTCCGTGCGCTGCCTCTAACCTCATAGGCTTGGAACACACAACAATTTTTTTGCCTACTGCGGATTAGTTACCGTCCCCGCTCATAAAAAGCATCATTGGGATTCATTAAACTGAAGTGTCTAGTTCATTAATCACGAAGTGTGTTATGATATATTATTTCTTTTAATGTTTTATTGATATGAATAGAGAGCAACTCTCGCTTTATTGTTATTCCATCGACGATCGAAAAGGAAGCAAAAAAATATACTTATTTTCGTTCGTCCAATAAATAAATAAAAGAAGAGAAGATTTTGGAGCATTCTACACTGTGTTTCCTGATTTGAGGAACTAGAAGAAACATTTTTCAATTATTTAAGAATGTCGGTTTCGTCATTTGACGAACTGCACATGCGGCTGAATGATAGTATTCTACGAAAAAAATACTAAAATAAGGAAAATTGGCGTGCATTTGGTCACATTCGCCACTGTTTTGGCGGAGACGATGGAAAATCCATCGATTAAAATGGCAGCGAGCGGCTACACAGCTACCGTCAGCAGCAAATAAACAGATCGTTTATTTTTCCGGCGAATGTGTACGCTCTAATACTCTCCTTCGCACCACTTCGCGACGGCAAATAATCTGTGGCGGAAAACGCCGTGTGCTGCCTTTAGAACACTATACTTTGATACACTACTGCATCTTTATAAAATAAAGTATCAGTGCCCAATTCAACCAAAGATAATGTCAGCAATATATTGATAATTTCTTGTAGCTCAACATTTGCATAGGTGTTGAAAACAAGTTAGGTATTTTAATATAAACAAAGCCCGAAATATTTTTTCAATGGGGGGGGTTATAACCCCCAAAACCCCCATTTCAAATATTAATGAAATGGCATTCAGCGATGAAGCCACCTTTCGCACAAGTGGATTTGTCAATCGACACAAGACAATTTTCTGGGCCTCTGAAAAGCCATGAGTCATTCGGTAGCATGAACGTGACTTACTTTGAGTCCTTCATGCAGGGTATTTCTAACAAGATGGAGCTCCAGCCCTTTAGGCATTAACTGTTCGAACCTATCTCGACCAAACATTTACAGGTCGATGGATTGGTCGTGATGGACCACTGCGCTGGCCCCCACAGTCATCTGACTTGACACCCTGTGATTTCTGAGTCTGGGTTATTGTAAAGGAGCGTGTGTATAGCAGAAAAGTTTTTGACATCAATGAACTGTAGGACTGGATACAGGATGTGGTATCATCAATGCATCGTGAAATGTGTGTACTTGCTTTGCATGCTTCTGTGAAGTGTCGGTTTTTGTGTGAAGAATATAATGGGGTCCAGGTTGAGCATATTTAATTTTTTTTATGTTCTAGAAGGAGAACATTTAATACATTGTTTGTTTTCATTCATAGATGTTTCTAAGTAAATACATTATTCTGCCATTTAAGGGTTAACATAATATTGAAACACTCAGTATATCAAATTAATAAATGCACTGTATAAAAGTGTTAGTTCAGTTCTAATATTCCTATAGTTGGACAAAACGGTGTTAAAAAGTAGTCCTACTATCATATTGTTAGGAAATCTTGTATAAATTATATAAAAATACAATATATAAACATTACAAAATTATTGATCAAAGCGTTTTGTTTGTAGGTGTATTTGCTTGTGCCATTGGAAATCGTTATGGATTCCAAATAATAATGTTTGTTGGTGCGGCAGTCTTGGCCTGCTCATTTTTATTCACAGCAATCGCAACTAATATTTACGAAATGTTCGCTATCTTAGGAGTAATGGGAGGTAAATATTTTGCATAGTAATGTTAAAACTTAATAATTTCTGATTGTTAGAATAATACAAACTCCAGAGAGAAAAGTAGAGATCACAGTGAAACGTAACTTTAGTTCGTAAATTTAGAATACTTTTTATAAATGATATTCCACTTTTAAAAATGTTTAACAATTTAATTGTCTTAAGAGGAACCTTAATTTAACCCTTTACTGAGTATATACAGTACGACAAACTGCACTTAAATAGTGATAACGTTCTATAAAGTCATTTATAAGTATTACAAAAGGAATGGTGACGTCCTGAAACGTCATTTGTAGTGTTTTGCCACTAGTCTCATCACTTTCATTTATTATTAAGACACTATACACTAAATAGTTTCGATATGAGGTCACTGGAATGTCTAATCAGAATAGGGAAAGGGATGGGTGAAAGTAACACTCTTTATTGAGGAGGAAAGCGTAGGAGGATGCGGTTTGCTGTTTAGCAACAAATGATTCACTGACTACTGGTATGAATCTGACTTACAGCCAATCGTCTTGCTGTAAAGCTGCACAGGTGTTTTGAACTATTTTCTGAGTAAACTAGTGTTTGTACACTAGTAACACACCACAGGTGTTTGGGCCGCGGTAAAATATGCTGAGATATATTTGTTGTTTGAACTCGGAGGGGTTGCCAATTATTCTGTTTCCATATTTTAATAGCTAAACTGTTGGTTTATGTCTACGAGTGTATTTGATATATAAATGTATAGTGTAGCTCCTCAATTATAAGCCTTCCTGAGACAGATATTTGGTGTATATTGCACACCGAAAAAATGGATTCTTCAAATGTTTCCCTCAATGAAATTGTGTATTATTATGACTTTCAGATATTTTAATCTCTAGACAGTAATAAATCTACTAATTATGTTTGGCGTTTTATGTAGACAACAAGTGAATAAACTTTTAAACCTTATAGAGTCAAAAGTTCAAAATTGTTACTCGTCTTTGGGTGTTTCATATAGCGAAAGAAAGAAAATAATCCTTTGTTATTTCTCAAGACTATATTGATGAACTACAGGTGAACTAAATTATTAAATGCACAAACCAGAATTTTTTTTGCCTATTTATCTGTGGTTGGTAATATGATTAAAAATCCAATTGCTTAGGATTACAACTTTGGATTGTTATTTATTTCTTGATTAAATATTTGTATAAACATATTATGATCTGAATACCGATTAAACTTATCTATTATATTTATTGTTAACCACTAATTCTTATTTTATAAGGTTTTGGTGGAGGCTTTATCATGATATCTTTAGTAATACCTCCTGGTTTTTACTTTGATAAAAAGCGACCACTTTCAATGGGATTAAGTTGTTCAGGTACAGGATTTGGTGCAATGACACTTCCATATTTGATGGAATTCTGTATTGATAAAGTTGGATGGCGCAACACATTTTTTATTCAATCAGGTGACTAAAATGTGTAATTTGTTTTTAGTTCTAAGAATTATTGCTAAGGTTAGTGATAAGAATGTATAACATGTATTGTGTTAAAAACTAAATTGATTTATTACTTACTATACATATTTTAGAAGATAGTTTTAGCCTGAAAACTAATTACAACCTGCCAGTTTTTAAGACTATTAATAATCAAATTTAGATGAAGCACAAAAATACCATGGTCTGAGATTATATAGAAGACGTGGTTTATGCGCTTGACGGGGGTTTATTTCTACCTCTAACCATTTCCATAGTGGAGTTATTGCCTTAAATTCCAGACAGGTATGTCCTCCTATGACATACTTTATGTATTTTAGTAAAACTGTTCATAAAAAGAAGTATTTTTTCATGGTGGAATCGCTAAATAATTAAATAAAGGTTAATAAGATCAAAGTTACTAATACATTTATAAATATTTATTTTTTCATATACAAATTTTAACCCTTTGAGATAGGATAGCCAGTACAGCTGTCCACAGCCTCGTCACAGACAACTCTGAATAATTTCCCAATCACTTGTCCTCACAGCTCGGGTGGACAGTAGTAGCTTGACTATCGGCAACCATCTTGGCCATTCTTTGTCACCAGCTTGGATTGTTTTTTAAATACCACCTACTATGTGTACATAGTGCATTTAATGTTTAAAAACAGCAAAAACTAATTTAAAAGTTCTTTTTTATTACTAATAAAAACTGAAATGTAATAAACTTATTTGAATTGTACTCTAGTTTCAGCTTGAATTTAATAATAACACTTTACAGTACCGTACCCAATTACTCAGACATAAAATCTTTTAACTTTTCTTAGTCTTTAATTTTTTTTATCAAGTGATGTATTGTAGAACATGTATAATTCAAAAGTATTTAATTAAAAATTGCTCTTAATTCGAAGTTTTAGGTTGGTTCCTTGAATTTTTTATAACAATGTAAAACAATTATGGATAATTCAAAGTCAACTTCTTTAATTTGAAGTTTTTGTATCAACACTCAAAATAAAATCTTGTTCTGTATTTTACAAAAAATAAATCCCTCAATAAATGCCCTCTTGGCATAAATGCCTAGCAGCTATTGTTTGGACACTTGTTCTAATTTCAGGCTCTATATATCGGCTTCCGAGAATTCTCTAGGTTGATAGATGCTGTGCTCAGTCTCGGTCTGAAAGTTGTGGATATGAAGGGGATTTTTTTAAAGTTTTTAAGGGTAAGCAGTGGGGATAAACATTGGATATTTTACTGAAGAAATTAACAATGAGTTCCAGGAGTGTTTGGTGCGATCGTGTTAATATAGGTTCCAATTTCATAATATTTATAGTAGGTTAAATATCTCATTAGGTCGAGCAGGATATATAAGTGATAAGTTTTCGAGAAGTATTATCAGTATAATATTTAAAGCAAGGAGTGCCAAGTTACCTCTCAATTATAGACCGGACAGGGAAGAGAATAAAATTAAGTGTTACATGTGAAATTCTAAAGAGGAGGAAGATATTGTACATTTTTTGGGCAGATGTTTGATTTTAGGAGAAATTAGAATAAGTTGTTTTGGAAATAGGGTTCTGGATGACATTATAAAACAACACAAATTTATAGGTTATTCGTTAATCTTTGGGAAGCTTCACTTACGAATCTTAATTATCAAAATTACAAATATATCACAGTAATAAACTTACATTACTTGATACATATCTAGATTATATATGGTAAAATAATTAAAGACACAATTAGCAGTAAAAGAAATCTGGATTCTTTAATCAACAAGTAAAAGAATTATTTTCAACATTAATTAATATCGTTTTGACATAAAATACCAATTATAAGTTTATTTATAGTTCAATAAATATTGTTCGTTACTGTTGATTGATTAAACAAAACAAGCAAACTTTATCTCGGTGGGGTTGGTGCCGTCTTTTCACAAGTTTAATTTGATATCTTAATGGAAGAAATATTATAATACATAGTTTTATTAATAGAAACAAAAGGTGAATAAAATAGTAAATCGTTATTAGTAAGTAGCAAATTGGTATGATATAGTTATGGGTGAATGAAATTATGTAATAGGGAATGCTTAGTTTATAGTTCTTATCACAATGATACGTTGTTTCAAAGTGAAATAATGTTCGTTGGGTTATAGTTTATATTAATAGTCTGTGTGGTTTTACCACTAATATGTAAAAAAACAGAACGTAACCTATAAATAATTAGAATGGTCTCACCAAAATGGTATCGATTCTTCTTTATCATTTTAACTTGGAATTCGGTTATATTTGATCAGATCTGTATTTTCGGTTCTTCTTCCAATCTTATTAGTTGTCTTGAATGGTTAAATTTGGTATGAAAATATCTAATTTATTAAATTGTGTAGCTCAAACCAATTCGGCAACTGCTTACTTTGGCAGCTTTTACAAGAATAATAATTTTTTCACTGTTGTTACACTCCGGAACTTTTACACACTTGCCTCTAAATAACACTTCGGGTGGTGGTGTTTGTAAGGGTTTATGAATGAAATGGTTAAACAAATTTCTTTTTTCGAGTATTAAACTGTTTTTTTGAAAAGTGCAATCATTAAAAAATAATTAATAGTTATTTTATAGTGGGAAATAATAGATAAATTGAATAAAATACTTAAATAACTCCATATTACTGGTACCTCTTTTATAATCTAGTTTTTTTATATTTATAACTTAAAGAAACTAAAGAATCTGATTTCGTATTCCGTGTAAATTCGCCGTCCAATCACACGTAAGTTCTTCCGTCGTGGGCGTGGTGAACAGAAATAAGATGTCTTCTGCAGTACGTTGTAAATGATTTTTCAAGTTGGTTTTCCGATTGTCCCGTTCTAACGGTGTACATTTGATAATTTTGTCAAAGACATTTTGAAGTAATTTTAATTAGTTTATTTCATTGTGTTAACATTAACCGGTTAAGTCTGTGACGTAGGACAATCTGTTACACTTATATACCCAACTCAAATATACTAAACTACCAATGAGTTTGTGGCCTAACCGGCTAAGGCGTAAGTCTATGGTCATGGACTCTGCTGGTTTGAATCTCGGCAAGACCGAGATTGACGGAATAGAGCGTTTCATAAAGTGCATGAGAAAATGCGTGACGGTAAAATCCTATCCACCGCCAGCAAACATAGCGCCGAGATGAGCCTATAGAAGTTTACACTTCAAAAATCTGTCGTGGTTAGGGAATGGCCACCACAGTATGATTGATCAACCATAAATGATGGAAAATTATGTTTGGTGTGCTGTCATTTAAGTGGATAATAATCAAGTTTTTCAAAACACGATAAGTTCATATATCTACTAATGATATCATTTATCATTTCATTGGCTGGCTTAAAGGAAAAGAGTGACTAGAGCATACTTCCATGGTAGGACAGATCAATACTCCAATGTTTTGATGGATCTATTCCACAAAGTGTTTGGAGATAGGCTTATTTCCAAGAATGTGTGGCATTTAAGATCACTAAACCTAACATCATTTGATTTTTTTTTCGGTTCAACGTAAGGATCTGCGTGCAGCAACATTCTTGAGCTCCTGTTTCAAACTTTAGTGAACATAACTGAATAAATATGTGAAACGAATGACTGCTGCTTTAGGATGTTTTAAAAAACAAGCTGAAATGTCTACAGGCATGAATGTAATAAATGAATGGAAGTTATTTTGGTCATATCCTAAAAATACACAATCATGCACATTACATTGTTATTTTCATGTATTTTATCTAAATGTAACATTTGTTACCATTGGTAGCTATATAGTTGTATATAGAACACTGAATTACGTTGTAAAACTAACATAGAAAAACAGGCTTTATCCAAAACTCTGTTTTATTAGCACATTTATTTTACGGCATAGGTTGTAAATTTCCGTAGGCTTAATATATTTTTATCACCCTTTAATAAATCCAAGCAGATTATATAAATGTAGGAATATAATGTTCTAAATCTAACTTAATAAAAATAAAAAATATTGTTAGGGTAGATAGCCCTACAGCAGTCGGCTTGGTCTTCATTTGATGTATGTACATAGGTATATGGAAATACCTGTATATAATGGTAGTGGGACGATCAGGGCAGGGGTCTTGTAGATACTAAAATATAAAAACTTAGCATGAGTGAAATAAAGCATGTTTTTTAATAAATTTGCTTTGGGATTTTTGACAGTAGAAAAAAGAAATACTGTTGAACCCTCTTAATAACTCAGATGATACAATTCATCTTTCTTATAACCCGGGTCTTTAGTGTTTAGTAATGCCTACAACACAGCAAATAATGTGCAAAATACTGTTTGCCACAAAGCATACACAAAAAAGACCACATTAAGTTCAACAAAGGTTTACTTTATTCATTTATTTCTATAATATTATTATAAGTTAATTGTACACATATTAGGAAAATCCAATCACATTATTATTTTTTTGTAAAGTGTAAATAACTATTTTTGGAATAGTGAGAACTTTGTAGGGAAGGATACATTCAATTTTTCTGTACTGAATTCACTTTTTGACTTATGTTCATAACTACTGAATCTATATTTCTTTCATTTACAAAGATTCATGATATTAAATAAAATACAATTTCATATTCTTAAGTTTATATTCAGATACCGGTAGGCTTTTATGTTCTTATAATTTTCTCTATATAAAAAAAAAGTTTTTTTTAAGATCAATTTCACCAAATTGTCTATCACTTAAAACAATACATTTTTCTTATACTATTCTATTTGTTTGCAGGTATTGTGTGTATATTTTTTATTATTGCATTCTTAATTCGTCCACTTCAACCAATAAAAGTAATAATGCGGCCTAAGAGTGAAATAAAAGAAGAAACTGGAAGGCCATCTGAAGATGAATCATTAATTATCTCATTTGAAAACAGTAGCTTACGTGGCAGTATTATGACAACTGACAGTCGTACGATGATATCTCCTAGTTTAAATCCTACAATGTTGGAAATTGGTGAAACTACTAGGTATTGCTTCAAATATTTCTATCTTTAAACAATACTATCAATAAGTAAAAAATAATAGTACCTCAAATGATGCATCATCTGCAACTAATTATATCTGTTCTATACATTTTAACAGTTAAATAAAAACAATTTTTGCATCATTTGTGTCTCAATGATTGACAAAAATGTAGCAGACAATTTCTTAAAACTTTCCAATACTTTACTTTAAAAACTGAATTTATATGTTTTTTCCTTCATGACTAAACAAAATAATATTTATTATTTTAGATAAATACAAAATTGAAAAATCAATAGCCGAGCAATTCGAATTTCCTTATTCTGAATTCAGCTTCTATTTAATAGCCCAGTCGGTGTAGGTTACAACTACCAGTAATTTGAAATATGGCTGATTTTTTTTATAAGTACCTTAAAGTATGTAGATTAATATAATAAAAAGTTTACCATTCTATCGATTTCCCAAAGTCGAAAAAAAAATAGAAAAACATTTTTTTTCTATATTCTTTAATATTTCGAGCTGGGATGAAGATAAATAAAAATAAAAAATACCACCGTATAGGGGAAGTATTTTTCAATAAAAAAGGTCATGTGTATTTCTTTCCTCCGAGCAATGGTTTGTCTGGAAAAAATTTGATAATGCAGGTATGTATTTTGCAGCAGGGGAAATCACTAAAAGTTGAAATCTCATTCATCATATATGAAGCGTTGGCTCATTCTAAATTGGCTGAATTTTAAAATATTGAATTGAAACTTGACATAGGAGTTACAATTTATATTTTAAACATTTATGCTGAGTCTCAGCTTGTTATCTTGAAAATGACCCGATCTAGGAGTCGATTTCGATTATCGATTTTAGGAGTACCGGACTCACGAACTAATTTCAATCTATTCCAGTTTCGTCAATTTTTGGAATATCAACATCAAATTTGTTTTACAAGTTGAATACACCAGTATAAATATTCTTAGTAAGTATGAACGATTTTGTTCACATTATTTTTAAAAAACGAGGCTTGAAAATAGTCTTCTGTTTTACCTATCTCGTTTTAACTATAACACTTTTGGATTCAACGACTCCATTTTCGACATTTTTTTACATATCGATTTAAAAATTGGTACAGAAGTTACAAATACAATTTTTTTTTGGTATACTTATTTTAAAAACTATATTTAAAAAATTGACTAATCTGCAGCTGATCAACTCAAGCGTTTTGATGAAAAATCTAAAAAGGTCTAAAATTATACTTTTTTAAGTTACTTTTGCTTTTAAAAGTAAATAATAAAAAAGGTTTATACTCCTTGATCTAGTTTGAATCTATATGTTTAACTTGTAAAAAAATTTTAGGTAGATATTTTAAAAATTTTCTAAACTGGAGCCGATTAAAATTAGTTCGTGGTACGGTACTCCTAAAATCGAGAAACCCATTGATAAGTCAAGTGGCTCTAGATCGGGTCATTTTCAAGATAACAAGCTGAGACTCAGCATAAATGTTTAAAATATATATTTTAACTTCTATGTCAAGTTTCAATTCGATATATTAAAATTCAGCCAATTTATAATGATCCAACGCTTCATATATGAATGAGATTTCAACTTTAGTGATTTCCCCTGCTGCAAAATACATACCTGCATTATTAAATTTTTTCCAGACAAACCATTGCTCGGAGAAAAGAAATACATATGACCTTTTTTATTGAAAAATACTTCCCCTACACGGTGGTATTTTTATTTTTATTTATCTTCATCCCAGCTCGAAATATTAAGGATAATCGAAAAAAAATGATAATCGATTTTTTTTTCGACTTTGGGAAATCGGTAGACTGGTAAACTTTTTTTTATGTTAGTCTATATACTTTAATGTACTTATAAAAAAAATTAGCCGTATTGTAAATTACTGGAACTTTTGGTCGTAAATTACCCCTACCGACTGGCCTATTAAGTCATATGCCTCAATGGTAGACTGGTATGCACCCCTGCAGGTTAAGTGGATGCAGATGTAATCTGTAATTTGTTCTGCAGATATCAACTGAAGTGCATTGGATGGCATTATTCCAATAACCAATTAGAGGAAATACACAATGGCGATAGAAATATAAAGTTCTACAAAGTAAATTTTCTACAAAGTAGAAATCTATACCCCGATATCTAGGATAACCCATTTGGTTCAATACCCCGCACCGTTGAAAGTTGTCCATCTTCCTTGCTACTGAACTGAATAATAGTAATCTTCCGCTCTGTATGACTTCTCCACAGAGAGATTGAGAGGAGGATGCCCATTAAAAAAAATTGTATTTGTAGTAACAGTGAATATTATGCACAGAGCCATCCTCTTTTGTGTTTGCTCAAAGATTTCCCATTTAGAAAATCAGGACACCATACAATAAAAATGAAATTGCCACACTCATTAAAATTATTCTTTGTTTGTTAAACAAAAGTCTACGTTGGATATCTCACTACTTACTCTTACTTCTTAGTAAATTTTGTACATATTCTACCATGTTCCACATTCTGCATTCATCCTAAGAATAATACATGTCAATCTAAAGTCATTGCTACAAGTATGAATAGGTTTTCTTGTTAGAATTTTTATTTAATGAGTCTATATAGGAGTAGTCAATAGTTTGACCGAACAGAAGTGAGCTCTAAACCATAAAATCGACTCTCGCTTCCCACATACTCACACTGCCTACCTGGCGCTAATCGTTCTTCTATGAATCACCAACTAATTCTAGGGCTACAAAATCGCATTTTTCTAACCGTTAACTTTACGTAAATTTTACTTTAATTACTGAAATCTAAATATTATTCCTCGCAAAATGAGTCCAAACATGGTACAATTGTGACAACTCTAGTTGGTGATTCATAAGAGAACCATTAAGCAGGTAGGCCGTGTGGGTGTGTCTGCGAGTGTGGGAGCGAGTGTCGATTTTATGATCTAAAGCGCTTGGATGATTGGACAGACTATAGTGATAGCAATTCTAATAATTTTAATACAATTTCTGTACATTCAATTTAAATTAATGTTGTTATTAGTTATTATTTAAGTTGTTATTACTCAGTGTTTCCTGGATCTTACAAAAGCTTTTGATAGTGTCGATTTTCAAGTACTTTTTAATAAACTTGAAAATTTTGGTATAAGGGGTCTTCCATTAAGATGGATCAAGTCTTATATGACAGGTAGAACACAACAGGTTATGATCTCTGGTGTGTTTTCAAATCAATTAGAGCTCAGGTACGGAGTCCCCCAGGGATCTATACTTGGCCCTATTTTGTTCTTATTATATATCAATGACTTGAGAAATTCCGTCAAGGTTGAAAATGTGGTCCAATATGCGGACGATACAACTCTTACTTTCCGTGCCAAGTTGGCAAATGAGTTCGAAATTAGATACTTTGAGCAGGTTTGCAATGTCTCACAGTTTTTTAATAATATTAATTTAAAAATAAATCCCAAGAAGACCAATTACATGCATTTTAATCTAAGTGTAAAATCAAGAGACTCAAGTCCTATATTTTCTTGGATGATGAGTTACTTGAAGAAGTCAGTTCTGTGCGTTTCTTGGGTGTGACCATAGACAGAGGACTGACTTGGTCGGACCACCTGAGTCAACTATGTGAGAGAATGGCTTCTAAGATATTCATTCTCTGGTGTCTGGTAAAAAATGGCTGTAGTAAGCATACCATAAAATCTGCATATTAAGGTGTAAATTTTCCCCTCCTAGATTACGGAATTGTACCGTGGGGAAATTCAGGTATGCAGCAAATGCAAAGATTGTTTGTTTTGCAAAAGAAAGCGGTTTGCTTGATTGCAAACATAGCCATTGGCCAATCATGTAGGGAAGCATTTAAAGTTGAGAAGATCTTAACAGTTCCTTGCTTATATACAATGGAAGTTATATAGTTCTGTCGGTTTAAGAGCTTCATAGCTCACAACAGTGATTTTCATACATATTCCGCCAAAAAGCGTGATGATCTAAGATTAACTAAACACAGATTAAATCTTCATAAAAAATTACCCGCTCAAGCTGGAATAGCACTTTTCAACAGACTCCCAGAATCTCTTAAAAGTGTTGATGATTACTATAATTTCAAGAAGAAATTAAAACAGTTGTTACTCGCTGGGTGAACTTTTGAGCATGGACGAGGGCCGTGTGCCTTTTCCAAGCAGTTTTTGAAACCCCACATAGTTCACAATTTTTTTTTGTATTTATCTGTTTGTATGGAATAAGTATTGTTACAATTGTGATTACTATGCTAAATTTATTGTTGTAACTGTTTACTCTGTATTTTTTAAATTGTTTCTTTATCATGATGTAAAAATTTTTAAGTACTGTGTTTGGTTAAAGCAAAGTAAATAAATAAATGTAATGAAATTATTATAAAATACGGATCGTCTACGGGATGGATGCTGGGACTTTATGCACTTTTTTAAATCGTCTACTATGTAGACGCTGTGGTACTCAAAGGGTTAATTATTGTATATTTTCTCTAATTTTTTGAACTAATTATTGTTTAATTTTATTTTATGTGTATTTTTCTGATGGATTGTATTTTTGTGAATATGACCTGTTTGATACAAATAATATTTGTCAAGAAACGAATGTTGAATAAATAAATAAATATGTCTTGTGTAATTTTGAATTGTTCCCAAGACAAATAAAAGTAAAACATATTTCTTTATAGGTAATATTTATTCTCTTTTCTGAATTAAATTCATACTAATCTGCCAGGGGTACTGTAACTTTCAAGAATGCATCACATAAGGTAATAGATCGTTTGCACCGAGCTACACTAGTCCGTCGTCCAGCTGGTTCAGTAGCAACACTTCGAACTATTAGGGGTCTTTCAAGAGCTAGCACAGCAGAATCGGTTCGAAGTAGTTCATCACGGACGAAAAGAACCACAGTTGGAGCTAGGCCATTGTACCGAACTGATATAATGTATACAGGAAGTTTAGCAAGGCTAAACACATATACCGAAAAAGTAAGTAGCTTTTATTAATATTTTATTTAAATTATTTATAAGTATTAAAATATGGTAGATGAGTTCCAGATTTGTTACTTATTTTTTTCAAACCCTGTTATAAACTTCTAAAATTAGAAAACTATATTATAATCAACTAGCTCATCTAATATTACCTAGTTAGTTTGTAAAATCTAAACCATTAGAGATAGAGCAAAACAATATGGTATGTTTTACTTACATCAATGAATAAAACAACCATGCCAATCATCAAAATCTGAGATGGGGGTGTCAAAATAATTTTTTTGTTGATTTGATATGGAATGACCCTACAAAATTTTATTATGTAGTTAAATTTTAATCCAGTGCAGCTCTAAGATTTGCTAAATTTGCAGCCTAAAATTTGGTACTGGTTATAAAATATTTTTCAAATGTTATTATTTACTAAATTGAAATGTAAATATAGACGCTTAAAGGAGGAGACATCTCCCAATTACAGTATCAGAGGTCAGTGCAAGCATGAAACACTTTTTTTATTACTTTTCCACACAAGTTTGGATCTACTATAGTTTTGTTGTAAGTAAAACCATCTGATTCTGTAAAAGTTATATACCTCAAACACCACTGGATATTTTGAAAATGTAACTACAGTCCTCCGGAGGGGAAAAATTTGTAACAGACAGTAGGCAAGCAAGCAATTATATTATAAAGGATCCAGTTTTTTCTTTTAAGTTATATATAACCCCAAAAATGCAAGTACAGTTGAAATTATAACACCATATTAAATCAGTATTCAACTATTATGCTTAGAAGACGTACCCTACTATACAGTGTTGAATTCCAGAAAGGTTGATCATCTTTGTATCAAAGACTAAAGATATTTAGATCTTCTTTGTAATCTATATTTGTTTTGCTCTTCAACAATATATAATTACTAGCTGACCCGAATGCCCGTGGTGGTTGGTTATTTTCAGTCTTTTTAACGTAATTGTATTGTTTTTAAGTGTTCAGTCAGTGAGTGGTATTTGGCTTTTATATATATATATATATATATAGATCTTAAATAATAAAAGCACTATATTGTCATAATAATAAAAGATCTGAAATTATGATTTTAGTAACTTTGATCCCCCCAAACCCCTCCTAAAATTTCGAAATTTTTCATACCCTTTCTTAGTGAGCACCTATGGCTTTAGAGGAAGCTATATACCAAATTTCATTCCAATCTGTTCGGTAGTTTTGAAGAAATCGTGATTTAATAACTTTGATCTCCCCAAATCCCCCCTAAAATTTCGAATTTTTTCAAACCCTTTCTTAGTCAGCACCTATGGTCCTAGAGGAAGCTACATACCAAATTTCATTCCAATCTGTTTGGTAATTTTGGAAAAATCGTGATTTAGTCATTTTTACCCCCCAAACCCCCCTAAAATTTCCGATTTTTTAAAACACTTTTTAGTGAACACTTATGGCCCTAAAGGAAGCTACATACCAAATTTCATTCCAATCCGTTTGGTAGTTTTGAATAAATCATGATTTAATAACTTTGATCCCCACAACCTCCCCTAAAATTTTGAATTTTTTCAAACCCTTTCTTATTGAGCACCTATGGCCCTAAAGGAAGCTACATACCAAATTTCATTTCAATCCGTTTGGTAGTTTTTGAGAAATCGTGATGAGTGTGTCAGTGAGTGAGTGAATGGAATTTCGCTTTTATATAAATATAGATTGATATTATTGTTGTTTTGTAAATGTATAAACTTAACTGTTGATGTAGCTAAGAAAAGTTTAATAATACAAAATTTGTAGGTGGCTGTTGGTAAGGCTGAATATATTAATAGTAGTGAATGTTAATTTAGAACTTAAATTCATAATTCTATTCAAGCATATGACAACATTTTCAATATTTTTTTACCATGTCACAACGGCCATTTTGCCTTCTCAGCCATTTTCTATTATGTTGCAGGTTTCCCTTTGTCAACTACAAAAAACAATTAAAACATTGTTACACTTTAAAAACACTAAAAATCAAAATCACTAACAAAGACACAATCTAAAATATTTAATTTTAAAACCTAGTCGAGACTGTAAGATTTATTGTCTTAATACCTACTGTGGACACTAACCATAGAAAGGCGTTACTTTACATTTTGATGGGTAGGCGAAACGACTGTTGTTTACACTGCAATTCAGAATATTGAAGATGGTAAGATGGAATGATTAAGATTACATCAATATTCAGAATGGGGACAACTAAAAGTCATAATTGTATATTTATTCTACAGTTTTGCACAATGTGAAAGCCAATTTTTTCTTCTTCAAATTCAGTATTTTTTAAATGAAAAATAATATATATATATTTTTTTATTCTATTAAGTAAAGCTAGCCTTCTTTCCTAACTGAATGGTCTTATTCGTAAGAAGGAGGGATGTTAAATATTTTGTTTTTGCAAAAAGTGTTTATAATTTTCTTCTATTTTAAAAGTATTAAAACTATTTTGTAAATTAAGTATGGTTTAATTCTCACCAAGTTTTAGGTTCTTTTTCTTAAAATATTTATAATGATGAGTTTTGTTGAAATTTTAGAGTGAATTATGATAGGCTTCATATTTTTTATTTTGAAATTAACTTAAAGTTGTTTTATATTTATCTATAAAAATTATATTATTAATCTTACAATAAATGTTAGCATTTACATTTTATTTATTACAAAAACATTGTGCTATGTAACTGCAAAAATATTTATAGTGATAAGATTATCAACTAACTGAAAAATATTGAATTGATAGGAAACAGAACTTGAATACCATCTGGATGTAACACGTCCAGCTACACAAAAAGACATTGATGAAGAAACTCAGAAAGAAATGATTTGTTGCCCTGAAGCAATACGACGAGGATTCAGTACTCTAATTAATGTAAAATATCTGAAATCTGTACCATTTGTTTGTTTTGCGTTTTGTGGATTTTTTACTTATTTTTCTTTCCATATTCCTTTTTTTTATATAACAGGTAAACATATTCATTTTATTATTATTAGTTTTAAATTTAATTGTATAATTCGTATAACCACCCATAATATAGAAAATATTGCACAATGAACACAAATATAAACAGTACATACCTTGGAACAACCATACTTTGCTACAAAATTTCTGACAACTCTGATAAGAAAATTATGTTAGTTAAATTTGGGGTTTAAAAACTTTACAAAAGTAAATGTCTTCACCGTACGGAGATGTTGGGATTATTTACTTTATAAACCAATACAAAACTCAAATATTGAACTAAGCTGTCTGCATGCACTGTTAATGATAGGTCATTAATATAAATTAAAAAGAGCACCGGTCCGAGAACAGATCCTTGTGGGACCCCATATCTAATCTGGGTTAGTTTTGACAGCCGCCCTTCAACATTTACTCATTGTGTTCTATTATCAAATTTTATTTGGGGAAAAACCTGAGCGGTTATCATCACCTGAAAAACGGAGAGCTTTTACGAAATGCTGATAAACTTAAAAAGTAATTAATTGAGATACATACGATCACACTCAGGTATAAAATTAGACTTTTAATTTACACACACAATAACGATAAAATAACAACAACAATAACAAATAATTAAACAATAACAACTTGTCACAGGGCTGTAAAAGGCCCTGTTACATAACAATGAATAAAACTCTAATTAAAACTAAATAACAAGTAATACATCTTAACTTGGTATTTAAATTAAGTAAAATGTATATTGTTTTCAAATGTTTCCAATTACATTCAACCGATGGAGGAATGCTAGCACCATATTAATGGTTTGGGTGTCATCACCTAGCATCCTCCGAATGCACTTTGGTAGACAAAACCTCTTACGAACATATTTGAACTTATCACAATTTAAAAGTAGGTGTTTAATGGAAAGGAGATTTAAGTACTAAGGCCAAAACAGCGGAACCGGGTTAACCCAGAATTTTCAATTCGTAGACAAGAAACCACCACTTCCTCTCGACGGCTTTGGCGATTTGAAGAAATCCATGGTCCTTTAACTCTAAAGTTTGGGAGTTATTAGAAGAGGGAAATTGCCCAAAAAGTCCTGGGTGGTATTTTATTTTGTTCAGTGATGGCACGTAGCTAAAATTAATATAGGTGCTGCACCAGAAAGTGTTTAACCTTTGTTTTAAAATTAATTGTGTAAAAAGAAATAAACATGTATGAAAAGAAAATGTGTTCAGAAACTTGTTAAAATCCTAAAAAACTAAATCAAAAAATGTTTACTTACTTTAACCTAAATTGCATCAGTTTAACCTTGATCAATTCTATTAATTTAAAAATGAAATCCATTCTTCTTGTTTTAATTTGAGCGAAAAGATCAGACCCATAAGTTCTAATCTTTACTAAAACTACCTAACTAAACTGTATATCGATTTAAATCTATATTAAGACTTTCTGCTTGTGCAATGTAAATCGGTTACTTTACCCCAAGGCGTATTAAAAAAGGTGTGTGCATCGAGGAGCGTGAACTCGTCCGGCCCGTGCAGCTACGTCACGTGCTACACACTGAACCAGCAGTTCAGAGCGCAATTGTAAGCTTTTGCTCAAACTGCGAATTAAATACTTTATGGTTGTCTAAAAATTATGTTTTTGGTATCGATGGAAAGGCAATAAAGTGAGCATTAAAATGATCTATGTCCATGGTCAAATATTCCTAGGCGTATAATTTTGAAACAAGCCTAAATCTAATATACGGGTTTGATTGACATAAAAACTACCCTAAGTGAGGAAGTTTTTTACTATTACTTTCGGGAGGCATTCAAAGACATAGAAATGTAGAGAATAAAATGTAGTAAATACTGACATCAATTTTTTTTATGCAAGTTATAGCTGTCCTACACAATATGATTGTAATCAAAACCATAGTTACTCGCTTCTTGCGGCGATTGAATTTACGCTAATCCAATTTGTTATTAGTTCTAATTTCTCTTCGTTATTTATTATTCACATTGTTGTGAATAGGTAAATTTTGTTTAATGTATAAATATGAATTTTTAAAGAGTTTACAAATTTAAGTATCTCTATAGGGTAAAACCTTTTACCATCAATAAGATAGTGATTTTTAAAGTTTATTGGTTTTGTTATGTTTACTAGGCCTACTATTACTAGTGACTACTAAATTTACTTTTCAAAAATTGAAACTATCTAAAATTGTGATTGTTTAGTTAACCTGCCCAAGGATAAAAATAATAAATAAAAATTAATATAAACTAATTATCAACAAAATAATTAAAAAATAGTAGTCTAGGTGAAAGTCGTGGTGAATACAACATTGAGTTTTATTTCAGTATTAACCCTAGATTACTTATGTCAAAATTTTAACACGGGATTACTTAGGCCTATGTATCGTAAATTTGACTACTAACAAATATTTTTTTTTTTACTGTACTAAAATAATTTTGTAATTATTTTTTTAAATTGTAATTGTAACCTAGCATATTTTAGGGCTATATTTTTTTTTAAAAGAGTTATAGGCCTACATCAAATAAATAAAATAATTTGTACCACCAATATTTTATTTTTGTTACTCTTTAAAATTATTTAATAACATACAACAGCATTTCAGTTAAGGCATAAATTCTGTCCATTTCGAACATAAAACAATTTTAATACTCTAAAAATATATATATGTTTTAACCGTCTAAGCGTCAGGAACTTTTTTACTGCTTGTACACTTGTCATTATCACTTAGGTAGATGTATCCTATTCAAGTAAAGTGTACACTATTATACATTTTATTGCTCAGGAAATTATGGAGAACATTGCCATGTAAACAAAATATTTAAACCAATTTCTCTAACTATTTTTGCGTTTCAAAAGAAGAAAAAAACCAAATTGGTAAACCAAAGTTTCAAAAGTAAGGGTTTTAGAAAAATACTACAAAATTTTTTAGTTATAGATCCAAAATATACAAAAATAGGGGAAACCCCTGCGTGCTCCACACGCCAACCTCATTAGAACCTTCTAACACATAATCATTTTATGTTTTCTTTATAATAATTGTTTAGGATTCATAATAACCCTAAAGCTAAGATGGTAAATAATGTTAACTGTTCAAATCAAATTTTTGGTATGTTTTATAACAGCAGTTATAACAAAGGTTATAAAGAACCAGCAAGGCTCAGGTCTACACTTTAATAAAAACATAACCTAAAAGTTAAAAATACAAATAATTGCTTTAAAGTATCAAATCAGCTGTTAATGGAAATATTGGAGCAAACAGTCGTTTTATCTGTTATTTTATTCAATTGGTCGCTGTGGTAATGAATGTAAATAAATACATGTGTTGGTTCATAATTCTAGGTCTAGCCTAAGATTTTTTCCAACTAAATTTACAAATATTGAAATACAAAATGTTTTTATTAAAATTAATTATAGCCTATGTTAATCAGGGATAGTGTAGTTTTTATTTCAAGGTCAACATTTCTTGGGAATCGAAAAAAGCTGTCTTTTTTGTTTGAGTTACCGCAGCCAAACACAGCACAAAAAGGCATTATAATTAATGGTTATTAATTATAAAAAATATTATTACAACAGTACACTATTTTGCCTATAATTAATAACATAATTTGACTACAAAAAAGCTTGAAGGTCGTACCGGTTTCGGCGGTAAATATGGCAAAGGAGTCTAGACTGGAGCTCCGACTGTAGCACTCTACGTCACGGGTAGGCTGGAGTGGAGGGAGAAGCTGCGCATGCACACACCTTCTTTAATACGCCTTGACTTTACCTGTCTGATAAATGTCTATATAAGAAAAATACTAATTAGAAATATAATAAATATTATTAATAATATAACTTTCATGGTTAGTATACAAATAATTAATTTGAGATACATTTTATAGTTTGCATTAGCTATTTTTGTTTTCCTCAGAATGAATCATATATATTATGTATATTCACAACATTTAAAACACATGTTTAACAAACACTCAAAACAGTTAAAAAACACACTTGAATCTAAATGACAATTCTGTCATTGTATAGGACATTTTGTATTGTATGATACAAAATAAACAATAAGTTACCGGTACCTAAAATAAAAATATTCATAATAAGAAAAATTTAAAAATACAATACCATTAATTGGTGCAGCATTATTTATAAGAACACAGAGAGATGAGCACAGCTCATGTATTGGCTCCACAGAACACTTACAAATACTCTATGTTTTTATACAAATTGTTATTTTAAATTCAGTGTTAACATTGCTGCTAGAAAACTTTACAGTTTTGCTTATATTGCTGACATGCTTGAAGTTAAATAAAGTTATTAATTAATATAAGTTACCTATATTTATCCGTCTTGTGACTGTTTTCTCTTCCTTTAATACGCGTTTCGGGTCCGTGGTCCCATCATCAGTTATATTAAACATTCACTCCATAGGAGGTCGTTACATATTTATATTAAACACAAACATATAAACTATAAACACAACACGTAACACGCACATACGTAAACTTGTAATTTCGTTGTCTTAGCGACACGATGCACACTGCTGTCGCTTATCACGCATGACTAAGTATTAATCTTGATTTGTTAATCCTCAATTTTAAATGAATCAACAAATTTATTTTATTTAAATCGTACTTATTTTTTACAGAAAAGTTGAAATCTGATGGAATGGAGAGTTACAAAGACTTATTGTGTACCTTGTTGGGCTTAGGCCTAGCAACTGGTCGAATACTTAGTGGAATAGTTTTAATAACATACCCTCTCTTTGGTGCTCTTACCGTCCTTATCATTTCAAACTTTATAGCAGGGTTATCTGCTATCGCAGTCAGCTGGAATGATAATATTGTTTACTACTGTGTGTTAATGGTTACATACGGGTTTACAATTGGTAAGTAAGCAGTTATAAAAATAAAGGTAAACCTTGTCAATTATTATTTTATTATAAGACTAACTGTACATATCAAGGATTGTAATGTTCATAGTTTCTTTGTCTAGTTACCTTGTAATTAAATCTAAAATGTAAAACAATTAAAAAAGTCTAATTTGTTCTCTAACTCGAGGAACTTAAATTTTACACAGTTGGACTTTGAAATTTAAATGTAAAACTTTTAACAACTTTAGTAAATTACAAAAAATAATAAAAGCACTTTTCATTGTAAAAAGTATAATAGTTCAGAAACCCAGAAAAAGAATTTATATTTACAGGGAAAAACAATGTTATAATACTCTAACGTTGTTAACTCAACTCTGGTTTCATCTTGTGTAGTTAATGACTGAAAATTGAGAAAGATTGAAATCAACAGTCAGTCAATACAGTTTTATTAGTGGAATGTAATAGTATTTTATTTTTACAGTTAGTTAACCTATACTGTTATAATTCCACATAGGCCTAGTTACAGCCTAAATTGTAAATTTAACTACAGTAATATTTTTATTATATAAGGTTATATTTATAATTAATGTTACACAAACCCTCTGAATAAATGAGGACGAAGTCGATCAATTCATCATTTGTTGTAAGATTGGAATGGATCTAAAACTTAATTCATGAAAATCAAGGGCATAATGTGCGCAAACAATTTAACATGTTATCTTTAAAAGTTTTAGATTTTGGAGAAATGTATGGGAATTTGTATTTTGGCGTAAGAAGATAGGCCAACCTACACATATTCAATTATTATGATTTCAAAGCATTTCTTTGTTGCAAAAATATTTACACACATTATAGATTTTATCTAGTGATTTAACTGATTATTCTTTCAGACCAGTGTAGACAGAAAAGTTTTCTTGCAAACTGAGACAATTTATCCATTAACATTTAATGAACAATTTAAAGTTACACTCGCACGAGTATCTCCTTCTACTGTTTTTCGTTTTGTGTTAGTTAATGAATGTACATATAATTTTTTCGGCTCCCAGCTGATTTCAACTCAAAATAGTTTGTGAATATCTTCCCTTACAGTCTGTGATATAATGTTACATTGCTTTGTTTGAATTGTTTGCATTTAAAAAATTGCATGTCATCTGGGTTTGTATCTTTATCTCTTTCCAATGGTACGAATTAATTAATCATATCTGGTAAATGAGTTTCCTTCTTACCTGGCATTTCATTATATTTACAAGTAGTTGATAAATTAACTGTATGTGACAGAAGACCTTTACGGCATTTGTATATTATATTTGTGTAATGTCAGAAGATTGTACATAACTGACTATTTCAGTTGCATCCACATCTTCAGCACCAGAATTAAATGAAACAGTGGTATCCAGGTACTCTTCAAATTGCTTATCAAAATTAAATTCAATCACCTCATTGGAGGAAGTGTTATGAAGTGAGATGAGGGAGATTATTAATTTATATTTTAATTATATTAGAAGTAGCATTTTATTGGTACAGTGCAACACGGGATGAAGTCAAAAAATCGCATAGTTGCATTTTGTAGTAAGCTAGAAGCATTTTGTAGTATGCATTTTGACCGAGCTAGACAAGTAAAACTGAGTGGGGACAGAGAGATGTTAAATAGGAGGGGAATAAATTCGAGACGGGGTTTTTTTGGGTGGAAACAGAGTTTACGAAATTGATTTAAATTTACAGAATTTAAATGAAAGATGTATTTACATGTCCTTGGTGGAATTAAAAAAAAAATGATTACATAGGGACCTTTATATAAAAGACAACTCGCTTAGCTCGAATTATTTTGGAGTGGGAGGGTCACAAAAACATGTATTCAATTTAATTCCACCAAGGATATATAAATATATCTTTTATTTAATTTCCATACATACACCTAAACACAGAGATATTAATTCCTCCAACAACAATCAATCTAAATCTATATAAAGCGTATGCCTAACTCTACGGGCGAAACTGAGTCCAAATAATATATCTTCTTTCCAAAGTTCTCAAATACAGGATATCACTCAAATAAATAATTACTTCAATTATAAAATAAAAAAAACTAATTCTACTTAGTTTGATGCTAAAACAATTTCCACAATAATATTCACAAAAAATGTTCCCTTACCTTATTTTGTCCTCAAGGCTTCTTATGGTTATCTCGTCTCGCCCCGACATACACCTACACTGGTTCCACCCAAAAAGCCCCGTCTCAAATTTATTCCCCTCTATTTACCATCCCTGTCCCCACTCAGTTTTACTCGGTCATTGGCTTACTACAAAATGCAACTATGCGATTTGACTTCATCGCATGCTGCACCGTACCATTAAAATTCTACTTCTAAAATAATTAACATATAAATTAATTAATAATCACCCTCATCTCACTTCGTAACAGAAGTTAAAGTATTAGTTAATTTTTCAATTCTTTCTGGTCTGTGGTAGCCGTATGTAATGACTAAATTTACAATTTCTTCAACTGAAAATGATATTCATTAAGTGAAACTACATCAATATCACCTTCACTACTAGCGTCCATACTAATTAGTCAAACCTGCAGACAAAGAACCTGTATTATGTAGTCGATCATTATAATACAGCCTATAACTTAATCTAGATGTTGCTAGGTTATTTTGCAGCACAAGAAATTTAGTGGTAGTTATATTTTATTTGTTAAAATATAACTTTAAAACCAATATTAAATGTCAATATCACAGCCTAGATTGCTGCTGATAACATGTACCTGAAAGAATTCTGGGGACCAACACAATATAGTTGATCAATGGTAATTTAAATAACTTTAAATGTTTATAAAATTAACTTGAATAAAGCTAAATTTCTAACAATTAACTTATTTCAAACTGAGCCAGAATACATTGGTCCATGTGCGTAATGGAAACAATAGGAAGATAGTGACAGATATGAGTTTCCAACTGTATGGTTTAGTTCTACATTACGATACAAGGTACATTTTTATTAAGTTAAAGCTGATATTAACTTACATGGTATCAACAGAAACAAAGGTATCGGAAGTTTTGGTTATATTAACATCTGAATGTAAAAACCGGGGAAAATGCAAATACGAGGTATCAATTCTTAACCCTCGATATTAAGTTTTTTGTTGCTTTACAGTTTCAAAACCTCTTCTCTCCATTTTACAACATTGTTAACTAGTTCTCATCAACTATTTTTGCTAAATATTTTAGTTATTCTTTTATTCGTCATATGTTTTACATAAGCTGTTTGTAAACTCATTTCTTTAAGTCCTAGAAATTGAAAATTTTAGATTAAAATAATTGTATCAATAGTTTTAAGACATTTGATAAATTTGTGCTTTATTATTAATAGTAAATGTATTAATTGTCTACACATTTCCAACCTTAGATATATTTATCAGTAGTTTTAATAATACATTCTGTTAAATAATTAACATTAAAATTATAAATTTTCAGGAATATTTTTACCACTAAGAAGTGTTATTATTGTTGACTTCATGGGGCTAGATAAGTTAACATCTGCTACTGGAATGATTATTATTTTTCAAGGGGTTGGATCATTACTTGGCCTTCCAACAGCCGGTATGTATTTGGTTGCACTATTAACAGATAATATCAAATTTTAACTACAGTAGAACCCCTCTTAACCGGCCTCGGATCAACCGGTCCTCGGATTAACCGGCCTATCCCATGGAACAACAGAGTTTTTTTCTCTTAGAGATTATATTAATGTAACTTGTCATTGATTGTTAGACAGATATTTCCTGGAAAATAAAGCGTGGTGACTTAACATTAGGTGTGCAATGTGGTTAGGTTGTGGCGGGTAGAACAGGAGAGGGGGAGCATGAGTTTGATTCCCCTCTGCTTCCGCGGCAACTGTATTTTTTTCTTAGAATCAATTGACAAAGCGGCATCCTTTGTTTCTTTTTCTTCGTCTGTTGCTTTGTCGGAACCTTTACTGGGAGCAAAATATGTAGTATTTGTAACATATTGATTAATATGTTGAGCAGCAAAAAGATTCAACGGCATTAGACGTGATGAAGGTACGAAAACGGAGAGACTTGGCTTTAAAAAAATTCTTTAAAAGTTTAAGAACAGAAAAAAATAACTGATTTTTTAAAACAATGATACAAAACATGTATATGTAAATTCAGTATTCAAAGTTTATATAAGTTTAATTTGTTGGTGTTTGTTCATGTATGTACATACAATAAAATGAGTTGTAATGAGTTGTCGTATTTGCTTGTTTATTTATAAAATATGTAGGTAAATCTATTTATTACAGGAACCTCGGATCAGAGATGAATTTAATTCAAAATTAATTGGATGGGTTTTCAAGTGAAGGGGAGATTTGCTTCACTTAAATTATAAGCCTTGGGTCAAGGAACAAAATTATAATTGCTCTCTTTGTAATTTAAATCAGTTCGAGGATACATATTATCATTTTATCGGAAAATTTCCAATTTTAAAGGATTTCAGATTTAGGTGGTTTAAAAAGCATGAGCTAAGTAAGGAAGAGGTTTTAAAGTACAGTAGAGCGTCGATAATCCGAACGTCAATAATCCGAAACGTCAAAAATCCGAACGCGTTCCAAGACAGCCCTTGCAAAAGTTTCACTTTCGTAAATTCCAATTATTGCGTCGTTAAAAATTTCACAAAAATCTTCATCACAGTTTGACATTATTATCTCTTTTTAAACACTTCTTAATACCTGCTCTCACACGTTCTTACAACAGATTGGCTGTCAGTATTTTCACTGTCACGCTAATAAGCTGCATTAGCGCTAGCAGTAAACATACAGAAAGTTCATTCATTTATCTTTGTGTAATCATTATTACAGTGTGTCGTACATACAGTAGTGTACTGTTTTTTTTTTTTCGTTTGTGTTAACTATAATGTATAAGTGAACTTTTAATTATGTACTATACTGTAATTGAGAGTTACAAATGCAATCATGTTGGCCCTACTGTGTACATGCATTTTCTTCTAAATTATAATATATATTATATAAGTTGTCTTACATACTTTATTGTAATTACATTACTGCTTGTACTGTTTAACCACTTTAATCAATTAAAAGGCATATATTTTAGCCTAAATGGCATTTTCATGGTTATTTTCAAAAATCCGAACAAATTGATAATCCGAACCCCCCTCGGTCCCAATTAGTTTGGATTTTCGACGCTTTACTGTATTTGAATGGGCACGATTGGGTGCGGCTTGCAAAATTCTCTCAACAATCATGGCAATACAGATGGGCTTTAATTCAAGAATTTAATTTCTAATTATTATCGTTAATCGAATACATTTTAAAGATATTTTGCCGTTTTGTAATTTAATATATACGTGTATATTGGTTGTCCTGATTTGTTTTTTTTTGAATACATGTTTTCTAAAGTTATTTGTTATTTTTAAGATCAGCAATTGCGTAAAGTTTTTAGTTTCTTTGATGTAAAGTGTGTTTTTGTGTTTGAAATTACTATCCAACCAAGCAGACAGCCTAATCCAGCTATGCTTTTGCAATGCAAATTTACATAATATTGTGTTAGTCTATTTTTTGTTGCGAAATAAAGCTTTTTTCATTTTATATAGGTAAAATTAATGAGTTTTGTAATAATTAATTAGTTGATTTTTAATTATTAAAAAAAGAATTAAAATCAATATAATTTCACAGGATAAATTTTGTGTTTTAGATTATCTTAAAAGAAAATACTCCAATTTCAATGCTCCATTTTATGTAGTTGGTGCTGCTCTTATTACAAACGGTCTTGTACTAATTCTTATGAAAGTGCTTTTAAATATGAAGAGAAGAAAAATGAGTCTAAGAAGGAGTACTTAACCATTGTAAAGAACAAAAATAAAGAAGAATAATCGAACCAGAAGTTTAAGAAACATGATGGCAAGAGATGGACTAATTATGATTTAACAGCTTAAGGTTACAATAAGGTCTGCTATGGTTTGGTAGTGATTCTGAATCAAATGGTTTGCAACTTTTGGAGTTAGATATTGAAAAAAGTTTGTAATTTAATGCAAGGATTAAATCTATGAAGAACTTGGATTATTTTATTGTTAAATATTATGTTACTAAACTTTTTGTACGCACATTAAAACATATATTTTAATGTATTAATATAAATTATTATTGTGTCCTTTGATTTATAGCTTTTATTGCACACTGCTTTACTTGCCAAAAATGTCAGAACACTTTGCTATATTTAGAGGAAAGGGATTTGATGTCAGGTACTAGATGAGTTTCTAACCTGGGTAGTAATCAGAGAAACTAAAACACATGTTGTTATTCTGGTTATAAAGTTAGTTTCTAATGATATTTTAAAATTTATTTGTTTGGACATTTACCTCCCCATTTACCGTGTATAGAAAACATAAATATACGATATTAAAAAAAAATCAGTTTCATGATTTTTGGGGTCTTTTCTGTTATATCCCCGCATTTACAAACTATTTCCTATAGAATGAGGATTAATCGGGATAGAAATACAAATAATAATAAAAAAAAATACCTAGAAGGTTCTAACCTAATCTATTTAGTCACAGTATGTTTACTTGTATTATACATTTAACAGTCAAATGTAAAACAACGTCGTTGTCTGCAAAAATATTAGGCTAGAGTCGAATAGTAAAGTTATGCGTTTGCGATAACCTTTATCTAATATCAACAAATACTGGAAACTTCCTTCCTTATATGTTATGGAGTAGTTATAGTTATTTAGACATTCCTGATTAATCCTCATTCTATAGAAAATAGTTTGAGAATAGAAAATAGTTTGTAAATGCGGGGATATAACAGAAAAGGCCCGATTTTTGGTATCCAAGTCACTTCATAAAATAACAACATGAAATTACTATAAGTATTTGATCTGTTATTTAGTGCATCACATGACTTTGTTACGCTTATCTTATTTATGATGCATTAACTGATTATGATTATTGTGTTTATCTGAGTTTACCCCAGATGACGCTATGGTGTACAATAGCCAACTAAAATCATCTAGTGCTAAAAATGATATGTTTTGTACATTTTGTATTTAATATGTTTGTATTTTTTGTAAACATATGCCGAACTCAAAAGTCTTTCACAAGCAACCACTTACTTTTACTAGCAAAAATTAAATTCCATTGTCAATTAAATTTTAATGTTCTTACATTTTTAAAAGAGTGATTCCATTCAATGGATATTTGTCTGGTCTGAAATTCAAACAGATGAGCAATATATGTTCCTTTTAGTATTGTCAGAAGATACACTTTACCTTCTATTGAATAAGTGAATCTGATCTACAGATTTTATTTACTTAATGGAAGCTAACATTTTAGTACGTAATTATTTTTAAGTATTCTCTGCAACCCATTCAAAAATAAGAATGTTCTCAAGTAGATATGTGTTAAGATTAGAGGATAGATTTAAGAAATAAATAAAATTAAAATAAAGTTTAGAATAGTTTAGAATTTACTAGCCCAAGACGAAGACACAGAAAGTGGAGCATCATTGTGTAATAGAGCAGAAAGTTATGAAACAGCTGACTCGAACAAGACACACTTACAAAGAAACAATTAGATAATCTAACAAACTATAAAAGGGTCATACTGACCTAGATCTAGGACCAGTATTTTTGTGTGCCAGGGAGAGACTCTGTGGGACAGAGTGGATCTTCGAGTGAAGCGGAGAAAACGCTGCTGGTCGGGAAGCGACCATT
>JAGFPH010003915.1:41909-51954 GCA_018207615.1 Philaenus spumarius | reverse complement strand
ATATTATGAATAATATGTAGTAGGTTAATTACCTTGTATACATCCGCTAATCAAGAAAAAATAGGTCTCATAGAAAACAATTTGGATTGATTGGCTGATACATACAAGATAATTAACCTACTACATATTATTCATATTTATCTATTATAATTAATTAATAAATCGAAAATATTGCCAAACACAGGGGCAGCTCCATGCACTTGGGCAGACATATTAATTTATCTAAGATTTTTGTTAGTGTTATTTAATTAATAATAATTTTATGAATGTTTAAAATTATTTTCTTTTAAATATACAAGATATTAATTATATTTAACTTATGTATACTTTCATGTTTTGTCATTTTGAATAATTGTTTTTATCATTGTTTATGAAAATAAATATTTTATAAATTTAATTAATTTATTAATTTAATTATTACTGCTATTTATTTTGCTTATTTATGAAGTCACTGGTGGACCCGGCAATGCTTCGCTATTGCTTAATTTGAAACGTTGAAAGCCTGTAATTCGTATCCCGTGTAATTCAACATCCTGTAATTCGTATCCCGTGTAATTCAACATAGGCCTAATGATTGTTACACATAATTCATAAAACAACTGATTTGAATCAAAAGTTTAATACAATTTTAGGTTAGGCCTTTAAAACCTATGAAATATAATAATTCAAACATATAATATTACAATTTAACATTATATTATTGTTACACATTATAAATAAAACAGCTTATTTGGACCAAAGGTTTAACACAATTTTAGGTTAGGCCTATTATTATAAAATCAACACACTTTTTTTGAAAGAGTTTTGAATTATCACCATAGTAACCAGAATAACACATTAATAAATACGAATCAGCTGTTTCATCTTTTATATGGCTGCTTATGGGAAGGATGAATTTTCACATTTTCTACCCTTTAAATTCAAAATTTTGCAAAATCCTTTCTTAGTATGCCTCTACATTATTGGACGGATGTACCTTCCAAATTTCAAGTCTCTAGCTTTAATAGAATCGGCTCTGCGTTGATCATCAGTCAGGACATTGCATTTTATATAAGAGATATACGGTTCAACACCCTTGATATCATATGCCTTACTAGTTACTAACTTATACACCCAGCTTTTGTCGCCTACTGTGTACTCTATATACCATAAGCAAAAAAGATTAGACTTGGAAGAATATAATGACAAATGTTAATAATACTTTTTTTTATGATAATACAATACAAGCTTGTTGGTATCATTCTTGAAATTTCTGTTTGTGCAGTAACATATTGTGCCTTAACATTTAGTAGCAGGAAATAACCTTTTCAATCATAAAACTTGAAAGTAACTGGTTACCGGAGGATTAAATCTGCCATCTCTCACTTTCCAGGCAAGAATGGTACCAGATAATGTAATATCTTCAATAATGTAATATTTCCTTAAGCTCTATGTAGGTACGGTAATTATCATAACTTGACCATCCATAATAGTAATATTTGTATGTAAATACATTTGGTAAATTGAAATTATAATGAAGCCATGTTTAATGTATTGTACATGTAGAGCTGAAGGCTTATAAATGATTTACTAATGCAAATTAATTTTCCTACAGCTACTTAATAAAGTGCGTTTTTGCACACTCACAGCAGTACGCAAACTAAACTACATGTGTTCAGCGGCAATTAATTTATTCCTTTTTGTTATACTTTATCGTAAAGTAATACTTTTAGCACACCAGCTGTTTACTTTGCACAATAGGGTGCAAAGTAAACAGCTGATGTAGTCTATGTTTTTAAAATTTTGACTGTTGTGGGACTAACCTCTGTAAAACAGCTCGTTTTTAAAAACTAAAACACTAATTTAAACTGTAGCTGTAGGATAATGTTGTGTGTAATATCGGTGCAAAGTTTACTTTGTCACCCTCAATAAACTTTAACGCTATATAAATCAAATGTATATCTCGTGCGACAAACTCAACTTTGTACCCTAGATACACAAATAACTATTTACCACGGTATTAGTTTTGGTAATCATATTAATATTTCATTTAAAAGATTATAATATGTCTAAAAACTATCAAATACTGAATAGTAAATAATATTATATAAATATATATATATGTTATTTCATTACATAGCACCATTAATATTTATAATACTGTAAATATATTTAATATAAATGGAAGTAATAAAGTACATCACAATTCATTCTGTACGATACTTAGAACAGAAATGTACGTACTACATTTAAAGTTTGTCATATTTCCTGTATATAGAAATATTTGAGCATCCCACTTCTATAAAAATACAATTTTTAATCTGTGCTCACTGCGTGTAGTTAGATCAGTGTTCATTTTTGTTAAGTTCACTTTTTGAATCTGAAACAGTGAATTCATCTTTGTTAGAATAAGATTGAATAGAATAAGGATGAAGATTTTTAATTAAATGCAAGTTGTATATACTTATGCAGCAGTAAAAAAGATGTGTACAGTATAAATATTAAATTTAATAAACTCGAAAGATTCAACGTTCTCCTAGCACAGGGGTGCTTTACATAACTCATCAATAACTATTTTCTTTTTTGTTATTGCCTTATGGACTGGATATATATCATATGATTATAAATACCTTGTTATACTGCTTGCAGTCCGATATCTCTTTATGTCGGTGACGACTGTTTCGCCTGTTTTATTCAGGCATTGTCAAACCGAATTTTATGTCAAACCGAGTGGCACTGTGACATGTTTTCTTATTCAAAGTGTTGTGATGTAGTATGTTTATGTGTATTTTAGAATTGACGTGCATTTAAATTGAATGCAATAAGAACAAAAATTCGGTTTGACAATGCCTGAATAAAATAGGCGAAACGGTCTTCTCCAACATAAATAGATATCGGATTGCAAGCAGTATAACAAGGTATTTATAATCATATGAACTCATCAATGATTCTCATGTAAATAATATTCTCTCTTAGGTCAGTAATGTTAGATTTAAGCTTCGAAGAAATTTCCAATTTTGTGTACATCTTTGTTCAGGTGTTATAATGGACAAAGGTCTCAAAAATATATTTTTACAAATATTTCAGTCCTTATGGCCTGGAGTTTGATTAAAATTAGTATACAAAATAAAAATCATATTTCTTACAAAAAAAGTTACCAAAATTTCCAAAATTAACTATTTTTTATATAGTGTAGAGAAGATTATATTTTATAGCAATGAAAGAGTTTTGCATCAAATTAAATGTAGATTGGTAGGGATTTTTGTTTTCCATGTTTTTCCAAGTATGCTTAATCAATGGTAAATTAATGCTACAATGTGATTTTGTAAATATGATGTAATAGTGTTCTTATGAAAAATCATAGTTCTTGTTGATAATTGATATTCTATTTCTTATACTATGCCATATATTTGATGATACAATGTCAATATGTATTAAAAATTTTTGTGTGTTTTATTACATCAGGAACAGAACCATACATACAGCTTGAACCTTTGATTAATTGCTGAATTTTCTATTTAATTATTTACGTGCTGTTGTGATAAGTAGGGGTGAAGAAAGTTTTCCTTAGTCTTGCTGTTTTAGCAAAGTTTAACCCTTTCCACTCCAATTACTGGGGACCTAGTGTTGCTATCAGCTCCATTTAATTTTGAGCAAATATTGCACTGTAACTGGTTTACTAAAAAAAAAAAGTATTTCTGTCAGTTCTAAAAGGCTAATTTTATTTTTGTAGTTTCTTCTATGACTAAAGTATAGATTGGTATGAAATAAAACATATATTTTTATTTTCAAGTATATTTTTTTAACTTTTATTTATTGAAAAAAATAGAAATTTGTAACAAAAAACCGGAAAAACAAGAATTTTGGACAAATTTTCAATGGGAAGATCTATATTTGTTGCTTGATTTTTGTTGTCTATATCCTTATAAACAAAATTAAGTGGTTTACAAATGTTTTGGACACAATAAACATTATAAAAAAAAATATAATTGAAAAACAAGTTTTTCATAAAAAATTAGTTTTTATGAAAAAAATTTGTTTGGACGCCAACTTGTACAAAATTGCCTCAACTATTTATTTTATTGCTTAGCAACAGCATTATTTAGGTCAAAACTAGTAAGTAAAGCTTTTTTTAAAACTTATTGGTAATATTGGAATCATTCAGATTCGAAACAAAAGTTCGTCGCCACTACCGCCATTTTGTAACTGCCGTCGTCTTATTTTCGTTCATTTTATTTCACAACATTCATTATTGTAAAAAGAACAATAATAAAAAAAAAACTGTGAAATTACACACGATTACCCAGTATAACAAAACTAAACAACGCGTAAGCTCACTAAAAAACACTGCGCGTAAGTAGGAACCAAACAATGGCGAGAGCAGAGCAGACGGCAAACATTACATTTTCTAAGATTTATTTACCACAGAAACTGAACTCAAATGGTTCTAAAAAATTTCTACAGATAGCAGGAAATCTCAAACTTGAACAATAGTAGTCATCTAGGTAACTACGTCCGTTCAAATGCAATCAAAGAACGTTGTCATAGCGAGTTCGGGGCTCGCCCGACATTGGAGTTCGTGCGGGGTTAAGAATCTACTCTGTATCTATCAAAAATCAATAATGTAGATAATTTACATTAATAGTGGGGGCATTTTTGAGGAATTCAAATAGCTAATATACTCAACTAATTTAAATCATATATCTACACAAATAACATTCTATAACAATGTTATACTTATTACATACAATATACTACTTAAAGTACATAACTTGTCCTGGAGTGCGTTTATTACATAAACATTTTCATAGCTACTTCTCTGGGCTATATAATACAATCAGTTAGCTGTATGAAAAGTATCTTTTTTTGTAGAAAATTGTATTAAATAAATAATTTATAATTGATTTATGTGATCCTGAGGTCAGTTATTGCAATACTTGACAAAAAACTATTTTTTGAGACCTCTGACTTTGAATGTCAATGAACTAATGTACTTCAATGTAATATTGATGGGAACTTTTGAAATATTTTTAGAATGCCTTAAAAAAGATGTAGGCAGGGATGTCACTCAAGTATACTTTTGTGGCAGAGAATATCACACTTATTATAAAAATTTTCAACCAGCGACATCTACTGACGAAAGCACATGTAATTGCGTAATCAATGGAAAGAGTGTTTTTTCATCAACATCAAACAAATAGTTGTTTGGGAATTATTGATAAACACTTTATATCCACCCCAATTTTTAGACTATGATTTTTCATCGTTCTGCATGAATTGAATTAATTTTTGTCACAATCTATGTTTTAAAAGCGCTAATATTATTTAAAAATTTATTATTATTATTTTTATTATTAAGCGCTAATTATTATTATTATTATTAAAAGTGCCTGAAAACCACAAATTTAAGAATATTAGCTGAATAACTGATTACAGGCATAACTAACTTTAAAATGGACTCATTTATAGCTTATCGTTTATTTATATCATCATCAATAAATCATTTTACTCCTATTACAATGGTTTTATTTATATTTCCAAATTCACTCTCCAATAGTCATCCATAACAAGTAACATCACAAAAGGTAAAAATTAATTTTGTGTTTTTAAAGAGCACAATGGTAATTTCCTCAAGGTTATTTTTGTTTTTTCAACCTAAAACAATTTATTTTCTGAATTCAGTTTTATTGTGTATTTTATGACTTGGGGCTCCCCCCTATTCCCTAGCATAATATGATGGCCCCTAGATATAGGCCTTAAAAAACTCCAGTTAATTTGGAATTATTTTCAATATCATTATTATCTTTAGCATTACTAAGCTTTCTGCTAGCTACAATTGTGAGTTTGTGTCGCTAAAAGATTGAATTCCTTTGTTCAAATATGTTTTTTTTAAAAATACAACATTTTAAAAGATTTGTAGTAAATATATTAAAAGTCAATAAGTGCACCATTAAATTGAATAGTCAAAATGTATAGTGTACTTTGATGATTTGGTTATTCATTCTATTTTAATAGAGGTCTAGAAGAAATAACAATAATCCTATAAATCAAATTCTATTTTTTATTATTTTTTTAAGTGAAATATTTAAAAAAAAAAATATTCAAACTAGTAAAAATTTAAGTAAAAATATATATGTCTTGTTTTATGTAAATTAAGTGATAAATACCTAGAAATGAATTTTTAGTGTGATGTTACCTTTGTGTTTTCTAATGCTATGTTCTAACTGTTGCCGCAATGAGGTAGCACTAAAAGGATTTGAAGCTTCCAAAGCAGATGTAATAAACGGCGGAGGTGGAGGCGGAGGAGGTATAACACTCTGCTTAACAGATAACTGTTTTTCTCTATTACAACAGAACATTTTTCACTTAAGATTCAGATCATATCTTAGACATTGTTATAAAATAATAACCCAAAGTGGCTAAATAAGAAAATCATTATTTCCTCATTTCAGTTAAAATAAATCTACTAAATTGTTTTGTGATTTACATATTGTAGCCATAATTTAAATAGCTTCTACGCTTCCAGTAAAATCTTAGATTTAAAATATTTCCCTTAACAACACACATAAGAAGTGAACCCGAACATAAACATTTAAAATATCAGTTCATAAATGCTATTTTCCAAATGTATGTCAAAGAAAATTTAATGGCGGATCATATGAATTGGCTATCTCCATTGCATATTATATATTATAAAAAACATTGAAAAATTAATTGACCTTCTTCCCACTTTTATAATTTAAAAATGTTATTTAATTTTCAAGGTCTAATCCTATGAAAACTAAACATTCCAAAAATAACTAATAAGGTAGTTTTATGATTATTGATCATTCGAACATTTGCTATCATTTGTGTGTTCAAATCAATACACGACGCTTTGGGATTATGAATCAGCTCCCGTTATCAAGTGACTAAAAACTAAGGGAACATAAACCTAGAGATCTAGGCCTATGTTACAGAAAACAATGTAAAACTAAAATATACTACTAACCTTAAACTTCTACATCTCAGAGCTGAAACTGAGAAGTTAGAAAAACCATGGTGACAAACACCTGACGGCAAATACATGTTGACAGACCAGAGTTATAACAATGTCTTGTATTGATTTTAACATACAAATGACAGCAAATGTCTGAATAATTAATAATAATAAAATTGAACATCCATCCTTTATAAATGATAACTTCAAACAGAGAATTAAGGTAATATTGTAAAATATATTTTTGTTCAAATATGTCTGGATAAATTGTCCACATGAATGCCCATGAAATGAGTTGTGATATGGTAACCATTAGTTCACAAATAAAACCTAATAGGTAGAAATAAAATTAAAACATAACAATTACAGAATTAAAAATTAAATACACAACTAAGTTCAAATACATATATTATCAGTGGCAGCTCGTGCTATAGGTTCACTGGTTCAGTGAACCCCCAAGCAAATTGCGTTAATAACATAATATTTTATAACAAATATAAATAATTAGTACTTTTTTCATAAATCTAACAATATAGATAGACAAGTTGTTAAAATACGACTTAGAGTAACAACGCGCAGCTCTCCTACGTCGTTTTCAGCTGCTTGGTTCAATTCAAAGAACGAACCTCTTGGCCTAGGCGAGGGGTACAGGGGAACGGTGAGGGAATAGCCGTTTCAACGTTGTTTTTCGCTGCAATCTAAATGCAGCGACTCCCGACTCCTTCCGAAGATAGCCAAAGCTGCAGTTCACAACAGTGTTTTGTAAAAAAAACCTTACGCTTATTTTTTCCTTTACGTAGTTGGTGTTTGTTTACTTCTTTGATTTATAGGTTATGTCAGTTGTGCATTCTATGAAGTTCATGGATTAAGTTTGTGTTAGTGTGGACATATTATTAAATAATATTATTGCAGTTCAGTGTTGTTATTAGAATGAACAGCGTTACACCTTTGCTAAGGGTAACTTTTCTTCTTTACCTCTTCAAGAAAAGTGTGCTATTAAAGTACACAGGTATTTGTGTCACTTCATTATTTATGAGTCACTTTATGAACTAAAAACTTAAATAAACTAATTAATAAAGTATAGGCTTCTATGTAAGACAATATTGTTCTCAATTTTCCATTTATAATTAATATCTATATTCCAATCTATCATGAAAACTGTAACCCGATTTTATCTCATTGCACGCTTTTCAGAGATGTCTTAAAACAAAAAAAAATTTAGTAAAAACAGGCCTAAAAGTAGAAATTCTTATGTTTAATACTAAAAACAAATTTGCAGGTCCCCCTCCCCGGTAGATTTGAACCCCCAAGGTAATAATTCACCAGCCGCCACTGAATATTATGTATTACATAATAGAATCATTTTGTACTGGGATTATAAAAATAGTTATAGAAGTAAGTAAAAAAAAATCAAGTAAGAATACTATCTCAGAAACTTAACTTTGTTCTAAATATATACTGATTATTATACTGCTTATTACTTTTTAAATATGTTATTTTGATTATTGCCCATAATACTTACATAGCAGAAAGATCAACTAAATTTACACTATACGATTTTTCAATTAATTGACGGCGCTTCAACTCATCAGACTTCTCAGCTTCTTGAGTTAGCTTTTCACATCGTTCTCTAAGAATTTTCTCTTCACATTCCTTAGCTGGTGAAAAAACCATGCATTAGGATACGATAAAAGTAGCATATTTATCTGTCAAAAGAATTATTGTACACTGTTAATGTGTTATTGAAATTTCAATCTTTACTGATCTATTTTATATTACCTCAAGAGAAACAAATAAATTTATCATTATAGATTATATATTTATTTACATACACAGTGTACTCTTGCAAAAAATTTAAGTAGTGGAGGATCAAGAAAGTTATAAGTAAAAGAAGTTGTTAAATAATTATATTAAATCGATTTAGAAATCAAGCTTGGAGATAGAACAAATCCATTAGAAACATATTATTATGATAGCTGCTATTGTAAGTGCTATGTATTTCATTTAGTTTGTACCTTTTAAAGCAGTTTGCACTTTAGTCAATTCAAACAACAGTTTCCGCCGGGTATACTCAAATTCTTGTTTTATTTCCATTTCAGCTTTATCCCTTTCCTTTTCTTTGTCAACTTGTTTCAGTATCTGTAATACATACAATGTAATTCATTTATACTTAAAAGTAGAAATAAAAATGTTCAAATTCTTAGAAATTTGGATTTTATTACTGTATGCATTTTTTCACACCGTAAAAGTCTTCACACCGTGCTTTCAATATTTTGCTAATATTTCCTAAAATATATTATTGTTGGCTTAAACCCACAAAGTACCTTCAAATAGACTTGTCCATGAAGTTACTTTACTCACCTTTACCACGTTCAGTCTGGTGACAGCTGTTGCAAGTAAAGACGTTGTTGAATCTACAATGTGGTAATCTTTGTGTTTGCCAAAATTTAACTTGTGTTTCTAAAGTAGATTTAGTGTTTTCTTACTTTTTTTTACTTTTTTTATTTAATTACTGTTACATGAAATGAATAAAACAGAGAAAGAAAGACTTTAGAAAATATATAAAAAGAAGAAAAATTGCAAGAAGAAAGAACTGAATATCCTGGCATAATAAGAAGACAAATTTTATTCATGAAATGATTATCAAGCACATAGATTCTCTGTGTTCTGATGAGTAAAGATCAGGTCGAACTGCAGGAAGAAGACACCATATCAGAACAGTCAAGAGATGAAATGCCTGTTACTGTTGGACCTGAATACACAGATAAAGACGATGTACCAAATGAAACGTTTAGTATCTTCCTTGATATAGGTGTACAGCTCCTTTCAATTTAGTTATAAGCATTTGGAAATTGAATCACTGCTTGCTGCTTGGAGGCTATTTTTTACAGTAGAAAAAATAGGTGATTTTTAAAATTCACTAATCAACGAATAGATAAAATCCGTTCTTAATATATATCCTTGATCTTGAAGTCTTAATAGGCTATTATATATGGCGGAAGTACTTCGTGACTTACATCTAAACTAAAAGAGGTCTAAATAAAGCGATCTCGGATTTATTTCCTCTCTGATAGCAAAGCCGCCTTA
>JAGFPH010003915.1:0-41809 GCA_018207615.1 Philaenus spumarius | reverse complement strand
AAAAAAAAATATAATTGAAAAACAAATTTTCATAAAAAATTAGTTTTTATGAAAAAAATTTGTTTGGACGCCAACTTGTACAAAATTGCCTCAACTATTTATTTTATTGCGTAACAACAGCATTATTTAGGTCAAAACTAGTAAGTAAAGCTTTTTTCAAAACTTATTGGTAATATTGGAATCATTCAGATTTTCAGATTCGAAACAAAAGTTCCGTCGCCACTCCCGCCATTTTGTAACTGCCGTCGTCTTATTTTCGTTCATTTTATTTCACAACATTCATTATTGTAAAAAGAACAATATTAAAAAATAAACTGTGAAATTACACACGATTACCCAGTATAACAAAACTAAACAACGCGTAAGCTCACTAAAAAACACTGCGTGTAAGTAGGAACCAAACAATGGCGAGAGCAGAGCAGACAGCAAACATTACATTTTCTAAGATTTATTTACCACAGAAACTGAACTCAAATGGTTCTAAAAAAATTCTACAGATAGTAGGAAATCTCAAACTTGAACAATAGTGGTCATCTAAGTAACTACGTCTGTTCAAATGCAATCAAAGAACGTTGTCATAGCGAGTTCGGGGCTCGCCCGACATAGGAGTTCGTGCGTGGTTAAGAATCTACTCTGCATTTATCAAAAATCAATAATGTAGATAATTTACATTAATAGTGGGGGCATTTTTGAGGAATTCAAATAGCTAATATACTCAACTAATTTAAATCATCTATCTACACAAATAACATTCTATAACAATGTTATACTTATTACATACAGTATACTACTTAATTAAAGTACATAACTTGTCCTGGAGTGCGTTTATTACATAAAAATTTTTATAGCTACTTCTCTGGGCTATATAATACAATCAGTTAGCTGTACGAAAAGTATCTTTTTTTGTAGAAAATTGTATTAAATAAATAATTTATAATTGATTTATGTGATCCTGAGATCAGTTATTGCAATATTTGACAAAAAACTATTTTTTGAGACCTCTGACTATGAATGTCAATGAACTAATGTACTTGAATGTAATGTAATATTGATGGGAACTTTTGAAATATTTTTAGAATGCCTTAAAAAAGATGTAGGCAGGGATGTCACTCAAGTATACTTTTGTGGCGGAGAATATCACACTCATTATAAAATTGTTCAACCAGCGACATCTACTGACGAAAGCACATGTAATCAATGGAAAGAGTGTTTTTTCATCAACATCAAACAAATAGTTGTTTGGGAATTATTGATAAACTTTTTATATCCACCCCAATTTTTAGACTATGATTTTTCATCCTTCTGCATGAATTGAATTAATTTTTGTCACAATCTGTGTTTTAAAAGCGCTAATATTATTTAAAAATTAATTATTATTATTTTTATTACTAAGCGCTAATTATTATTATTAAAAGTGCCTGAAAACTACAAATTTAAGAATATTAGCTGAATAACTGATTAAAGGCATAACTAACTTTAAAATGGACTCATTTATAGCTTATCGTTTATTTATATCATCATTAATAAATCATTTTACTCCTATTACAATTGTTTTATTTATATTTCCAAATTCACTCTCCAATAGTCATCCATAACAAGTAACATCACAAAAGGTAAAAATTAATTTTGTGTTTTTAAAGAGCACAATGGTAATTTCCTCAAGGTTATTTTTGTTTTTTCAACCTAAAACAATTTTTTCTGAATTCAGTTTTACTGTGTATTTTATGACTTGGGGCTCCCCCCTGTTCCCTAGCATAATATGATGGCCCCTAGATATAGGCCTTAAAAAACTCCAGTTAATTTGGAATTGTTTTCAATTATCATTATTATCTTTAGCATGACTAAGTTTTCTGCCTGCATACAATTGTGAGCTTATGTCGCTAAAAGATTGAATTCCTTTCTTCAAATATCTTTTATTAAAAATACAACATTTTAAAAGATTTGTAGTAAATATATTAAAAGTCAATAAGTGCACCATTAAGTTGAATAGTCAAAATGTATAGTGTACTTTGATGATTTGGTTATTCATTCTATTTTAATAGAGGTCTAGAAGAAATAACAATAATCCTGTAAATCAAATTCTATTTTTTATTATTTTTTTAAGTGAAAATTTCTTTTTACAATAATATTCAAACTAGTAAAAATTTAAGTAAAAATATATGTCTTGTTTTATGTAAATTAAGTGATAAATATCTAGAAATGAATTTTTAGTGTGATGTTACCTTTGTGTTTTCTAATGCTATGTTCTAACTGTTGCCGCAATGAGGTAGCACTAAAAGGATTTGAAGCTTCCAAAGCAGATGTAATAAACGGCGGAGGTGGAGGTGGAGGAGGTATAACACTCTGCTTAACAGATAACTGTTTTTCTCTATTACAACAGAACATTTTTCACTTAAGATTCAAATCATATCTTAGACATTCTTATGAAATAATAACCCAAAGTGGCTAAATAAGAAAATCATTATTTCCTCATTTCGGTTAAAATAAATCTACTAAATTGTTTTGTGATTTACATATTGTAGCCATAATTTAACTTCTACGCTTCCAGTAAAATCTTAGATTTAAAATATTTCCCTTAACAACACACATAAGAAGTGAACCCGAACATAAACATTTAAAATATCAGTTCATAAATGCTATTTTCCAAATGTATGTCAAAGAAAATTTAATAGCGGATCATATGAATTGGCTATCTCCATTGCATATTATATATTATAAAAAACATTGAAAAATTAATTGAACTTCTTCCCACTTTTATAATTTAAAAATGATATTTAATTTTCAAGGTCTAATCCTATGAAAACTAAACATTCCAAAAATAACTAATAAGGTAGTTTCATGATTATTGATCATTCGAACATTTGCTATCATTTGTGTGTTAAAATCAATACACAACACTTTGGGATTATGAATCAGCTCCCGTTATCAAGTGACTAAAAACTAAGGGAACATAAACCTAGAGATCTAGGTCTATGTTACAGAAAACAATCTAAAACTAAAATATACTACTAACCTTAAACTTCTACATCTCAGAGCTGAAACTGAGAAGTTGGAAAAACCATGGTGACAAACACCTGACGGCAAATACATGATGACAGACCAGAGTTATAACAATGTCTTGTATTGATTTTAACATAAAAATGATAGCAAATGTCCGAATAATTAATAATAATAAAATTGAACATCCATCATTTATAAATGATAACTTCAAACAGAGAATTAAGGTACTATTGTAAAATATATTTTTGTTCAAATATGTTGGATAAATTGTCCACATGAATGATCATGAAATGAGTTGTGATATGGTAACCATTAGTTCACAAATAAAACCTAATAGGTAGAAATAAAATTAAAACATAACAATTACAGAATTAAAAATTAAATACACAACTAAGTTCAAATATATATATTATGTATGACATAATAGAATCATTTTGTACTGGGATTATGAAAATAGTTATAGAAGTAAGTAAAAAAAATCAAATAAGAATACTATCTCAGAAACTTAACTTTGTTCTAAATATATTTACTGATTATTATACTGCTTATTACTTTTTAAATATGTTATTTTCATTATTGCTTATAATACTTACACAGCAGAAAGATCAACTAAATTTACACTATACGATTTTTCAATTAATTGACGGCGCTTCAACTCCTCAGACTTCTCAGCTTCTTGAGTTAGCTTTTCACATCGTTCTCTAAGAATTTTCTCTTCACATTCCTTAGCTGGTGAAAAAACCATGCATTAGGATACGATAAAAGTAGCATATTTATCTGTCAAAAGAATTATTGTACACTGTTAATGTGTTATTGAAATTTCAATCTTTACTGATCTATTTTATATTACCTCAAGAGAAACAAATAAATTTATCATTATAGTTTTTATACTTATTTACATACACAGTGTACTTTTGCAAAAAATTTAAGTAGTGGAGGTTCAAGAAAATTATAAGTAAAAGAAGTTGTTAAATAATTATATTAAATCGATTTAGAAATCAAGCTTGGAGACAGAACAAATCATTAGAAACATATTATTATGATAGCTGAAGTGCTATGTATTTCATATAGTTTGTACCTTTTAAAGCAGTTTGCACTTTAGTCAATTCAAACAACAGTTTCCGCCGGGTATACTCAAATTCTTGTTTTATTTCCATTTCAGCTTTATCCCTTTCCTTTTCTTTGTCAACTTGTTTCAGTATCTGTAATACATACAATGTAATTCATTTATACTTAAAAGTAGAAATAAAAATGTTCAAATTCTTAGAAATTTGGATTTTATTACTGTATGCATTTTTTCACACCGTGCCTTCAATATTTTGCTAATATTTCCTGAAATATATTATTGTTGGCTTAAACCCACAAAGTACCTTCAAATAGACTTGTCCATGAAGTTACTTTACTCACCTTTACCACGCTCAGTCTGGTGACAGCTGTTGCAAGTAAAGACGTTGTTGAATCTACAATGTGGTAATCTTTGTGTATGCCAAAATTTAACTTGTGTTTCTAAAGTAGATTTAGTGTTTTCTTACTTTTTTTTACTTTTTTTATTTAATTACTGTTACATGAAATGAATAGAACAGAGAAAGAAAGACTTTAGAAAATATATAAAAAGAAGAAAAATTGCAAGAAGAAAGAACTGAATATCCTGGCATAATAAGAAGACAAATTTTATTCATGAAATGATTATCAAGCACATAGATTCTCTGTGTTCTGATGAGTAAAGATCAGGTCAAACTGCAGGAAGAAGACACCATATCAGAACAGTCAAGAGATGAAATGCCTGTTACTGTTGGACCTGAATACACAGGTAAAGATGATGTACCAAATGAAACATTCAGTATCTTCCTTGATATAGGCGTATAGCTCTTTTCAATTTAGTTATACGCATTTGGAAATTGAATCACTGCTTGCTGCTTGGAGGCTATTTTTTACAGTAGAAAAAATAGGTGATTTTTAAAATACACTAAACAACGAATAGATAAAATCCGTTCTTAATATATATCCTTGATCTTGAAGTCTTAATAGGCTATTATATATGGCGGAAGTACTTCGTGACTTACATCTAAACTAAAAGAGGTCTAAGTAAAGCGATCTCGGATTTATTTCCTCTCTGATAGCAAAGCCGCCTTAAAGGCTATGGATTTATTCACCTTTGAATCAAGGCTATTATGAAACTGCTTCAAAGTAGTGAATGAAATGCCTAAGATGAATGATGTTACCCTCAAATGGGTGGCTGGTCACGAAGGCATCAAAGGACATGAGGCTGCTGATTGTCTTGCCCAGATCCATTTAGCGGTAAACCTAAGGGCCACCTTAGGCCGTTGAAACCTGGACGGAGAAGTGTTGGACCTGGGATGCCAAGAAGACAAAAATGTTTATCTGCCTCTCTAAGTTGAAAGCTGAAAAGCTCCTAATGATGGGCAGATATGATCTCAGGCGCATTGTAAGACTTCTGGTCACTTATTCACCAAATACCATCTCAAAAAAAATGGGTTTGGTTTCAGGTGACTCCTGTCATGTAGTGTGAAGCACTTGCTCGCAGGAAGTGTGTTTTTCAGCCTAATAATGTCAAAACAAATGTGAATTAACTCACCATATTAGTCTCCCAAAATACTTACATGCAAACACCTTCTCTAATCAACTTCTATAACAGCTTATCGCTACAGTTTCGGCCAATCGTACAACCACACAGAAGCAAACTAAGCTAATTCTTTGATTGGACGACAGCTTTCAACTAGGAGCAAGTTTAGACTATAGTCACGTCAACAACACAAACTCTAAACTTGCGAAACCCCGAACCGGTCACTGTCCACTTGATCCCTCATGTTCTCTGATTGGTTCGCTTCAACGGCTGAAAGTACAATCGCTCTGCCATTGTTCTCAGCAAGCTGCGGCCAAGAAATTGTATAAATAAGCTCACTTTCATGTTCACACACACACTTCCACCAAACAAAAGGACCACTACACACACCATAGAGCTGACCAAGACCAAGGAGTTGAGACAACTATTTCTAATTCAATTCCATAATAGTTGTCGTCTTCCTTCAATGTAAAACTCGCTTCCCCTCGGGGAGATAAAGGGTAGGAGCTCGGGGATCTAGCAGTGTATCCGCCGCTTCTTGGAGATAATAAGACTTGAGCTTGGCCTACACTGTAAGCGATTACCTCCCCCTGGGGAAATTAAAGGGGTCCGGACAACGGTGATCTTCATCGCTATGTTAGGATCCCCAGTTTGGGCACAGTATAAATTCGCCTGTGCTTTCGGTTTCAGATATCCAATAAGACACCACACCGGCAGAGAAGCGCTCCGAATGCTCCTCCTCAACCAGGCCAACCTTGACCCCACTCGGAGAATTTACCACCATCCCATACCAACAGTTGGTCTCAATCAACATCTTGCAACCATCAACCATTCTTATCGTCTGTCCAAAGGATCCCCGAGGAATGCCACCCCCTACAGGAAGACGCACCTCCGACCCAGTCTTAAAAAAGGTTCACCGTCCTTTACAGGGTCAACAACATAAAACCACAATTCCGAGATCCACGTCCTCCTGGCCAGGCAAGGCTAGTCCCCACACTACCCAGATACTCCTCTCACCCTCCCGACCTCCTCTTCCACTAGAACTTCCAAACTAATCCTCACTTCTGATTTCAGGTTTTCTCCGCAGAAGAGCCTATGTCATGCCCAAAAGAGTACTACAGTATTGATCCCTAGAGCCTCCTTAGCTTTTTACAAGGCCTTTTTTTTAAGGATCTAGGGCAAACACTTAAAGACATTTTACCACACTAGATCCATTTAGTAAAAAAAAAAAAATAACAAAAACAATTGAACTAGCTTTAATAAAATAGTTCTTAATTTTTCCTGCTGTCACTTCTCCTATACTTGCTTGCACATTTGCGAGGTTTGAAGAATGTCAAATTTAATTGTAAGAGTGTTGCCATTGTCTATGAGAATATTCTCAACCAACAATCGCATACAGAAATATGTTGAGATGCTTTTTTATCTCTTGGTCCATAGGCTGAACAACTGATGTCATTTTAATCACCTTCGTGATTTCTATAAGCGGAATACTGTTGTGAGCAGTACAGTTGTCAATGAGGAGAATAATCTTTTGCTGTTGTTTGCCAACGTTGTATCGAGTTTTAACTTCTCCAAAATGTCACTTGCTATCGAGGCTCTCACACTCGATACGTACTCTACTGGCATTGTTTTATGTTTTTGAAGCAACAAGGCTTGATAGTTTTTTCAATCAGTAACAAATACATTTTTCTGACCTATCCATGTTTGCTCCAACCAATAGTGTAACTCTTTCCTTACTTAGATTCCATCCATAACACTTTTCATTTTAAAATGCAATGGTTTTGTCAAGGGTGCACTTACAAAAAGCCCAGTCTCATCGACGTTAAAAAGGGTTTTAAGCTCAATCTCAGTTCACAATCATCTCTTGTAAGTCTTCAGCTTCACCCTGATGAACAGCTCCACTCTCACTACAAACTGATTTAAAAGAAATCTTGTTACACTTCTTCAAAACCATCCAACTACCGAGTGCTGGCTGAAGAATTACATGTCCCCAATTCAGTTGCAAACTATTCAGCCTTAACTCGTAAGAGAGTGCCAGTCAGTAAAATGTTTTGTCCTGTGCCTGCTTGAATCATTTAAAAACACAGTTGTCCACATCTGAGTGTTGTCTGGTTCTTATTCACTGTTTTCTACTCTCAAATGGAAGACAAATATTTTTCTTTACTTTTCAAAAAGTTTTTAGGAAAATACTTCCTTTATCTGGTCCAATTAATACAAACTCAACACAGACAAAAATAAAAGAGAAATATTGTTTTACTGTCTAAAAAAATTCTACAGGTCACACGAACAAAAATTAATAAGGTTACATTATAGAGTATATACTATTGTAAAACAGAACTGATGTAATAAAACCAAACCATTATAGTTTTTAAAAATAAACAGTGTTCTAGAAATAATTACGTATAAAAAACAAATGTAACTAACAGTAAACCTATATTGAGTAAAGTTATGTTAGGCCCTTCATAAGATGAGCTGTTATTGAAAAAAGAAAATTATATTACAGTATAATATATTATAATATAAACATTCTAATCAACTGGATATAAAAACAAGGCACAACTGACAACAGATGAAAGTCTACCTGTTTGTTGTATCTTAGAAAAGAACTCTCCGCTCTTTCTTTTGCTGAAGTTCTCAATCACATCGTTAATATCTTAAGTTTGGATATATCTCATTTAGTCTGTGTTCAACGATACATTTTAACCTTTAGTTAGTCGCTAGGCGGGGATTTACCCCCATTCTCAGAAAAACTGAAATAAAGCTGTAACTGTTCAATGTTGACAAACAATGTTCCAGGTATCTTTCTTCTGACCTTTTTCTAATAGGTGTGTGCCACCCTTGCTTAATTTTAACGAATAATCAGTCTGTGATAAGCTGCGAAAGTTAACGATCCCATCAGTGTGGGTCTATTGCCGCTAGCGCGCTTTTGTGATGTAAGAACTTTGGGGGTTTCCCAACTAGCGTCCCAAAATTAAGTGTAAGTTTTTCGTAATTTCTTGTTATTGTTTAGGTTAGTACGACTTAACACAACTTTGCTCTGTGTTGCCAACATTGTTCAGCTGCGACTTTTTTATTTTCCAAATGGTACATTCTCTTTGTAGCTAGACCTATAACATTCATTAGCTCTTTCATTTTGTACTTTTTATTATCAAATTTCCATAGAAAAAATGAGCTATGCAGTAACCTTTATGATGAGACCTAAGGTCAGGAGTGGCAAATGAGCACCGATATTGTTCCTGATCAGAACACGTTTTGGGGTATCAAGCACGTTTTTTTGGCCGGAAGTAACTATTTTTTTATATTTTTCTTACGACAGTGAAACATTTTTAGAGTATTGTATAAAAAATAAATGTAGGATATTATTCTGCACATTTTGGTTTTTTATACGACCTTATAGCTCGCTTGGTTTCCACAAAATCGATAAAAACGTAAAATACCATAAATGTACCCGGTTCAAATCCAAGGGGGGGGGGGGGGGTTTACCATGGGCCCAACGGTCAAGTTTTGAACCCTATCAGTTTTAAATCAAAATTGAACCCTACCAAATTTTAAATGCTGTAAAATAGCGACAGAAATTCTGGATAATGAAAGCGCGGGGATTTTGCCGCTAGTGTCTACTGACATTAGTCCTAGGGGTGCGCCTAACTAAAGGTTAATACTGAAGCTATTTTATTCTCTCCATTATACACTTCGATGAACATGCGTAACTCTTCAAACATTTCCAAGGCATCAATATCACTTTGTTGTCCTACAATTAATGAAATTTACAAGTCTTTACAGTTTTCTAAAAGGTCTTCTTCTGCAATTGTTGCCAAGTCTGTGATGTACTGCAAGAAACCAAATGTTTTTGCAAAGCTTCAAATCTTTGTTGGCAACTCATTTTCACAGTGTCTACTATCACACTGAAATATGTTATTCTGTAGTTGTCTTCTGATGAAAGGTCAGGGGCGTCATCGTGTGTTTCATAAGAAAACATTTTATTTTTGCATCTCAGCCTAACCACTTTGAAGGTAACTTCACTGTCACCAGCATTTTCTGCAATGTCTCTGGCAGTTACTAGTGGTGCGACAAAACCATAGTCACGGTATTCATCCCACCACTTAATAAAAGCCTCGATGTGGATAAGGGCGACATTAAAATGCATTTCAAGGCTTTGCCAGATCTTACTTATACAATTAATTTTGACGAGAATGTCGTACCAAATAACCAGATGAACTCATATGTTGTTATTTAAATTTCCAAGGATTAGCATTCACTTATGAGTCTGCAGCTGTACTTTTTCCCCTTAAACTTGACAAAGCTTTACTCAACTGATACTTAATAGTTTTAACACTTTACCTTTTGATACACTTTTCGATACGGATACACTAAACAAAAACAATAACTCATTTCTCACTACAGCACTGTACACGGTCAATGTCTAATGCACACTAACTACAATGTTGTGTCGTCGTGTTTAGAGCGCAGCGCGGTTGTGTTTGTTTACTTAATCCACTCCCTGATTCCGGACAACTCTGTAGACAGTTCACGGTAGACTTTGAGAAATAAATGTAAAATGTGTGACAACACTGAAAATGCATGAGTTTCTTGATTAGTTATCTAATTATTGGCGATATGACATAAGTAATTAGTACGCACATAAAATAAATCTTAAAGCGATAAATAGTACATATAGTATTGTGTAAAAAAACACAATAAAAGTAACAAGAAAAACATATGAAAACACAAGAAAACAATCGTGTTGAGTTACTCTTACATGCGCTGTTGACGTCGACTGTTACTATATTTTAAGTTTCATTGGGGTTAAAAATACAAAATTTTCGGTAAGTGCAAATCATTGATGTGAGGCCCCCAGAAGGCGCACCTGAAACTGCCACTGCTCTTTGGTATGTGTTATTAATTAACAATACATAGATTCATTAAAGTGGTTTAATATTCTACCTGAGCTTCTATGATTTGGTTAACTTCTTTTAGTTTGGATTCAAATTTGTTTTCATTTTCCAAGTTAATTTGTTGAATCTTTTCAATCAGAGCACTGTGTTGTGATTGTAGCTGTATCAACTGTTCTCGAGGAACATATTCTTCTTCTATCTTAGTGTATAGCTTGTCCAGCTCGGCTTCTGCATCCAGTTTCTTCTAAAATATTACAAAATATCTTGTAACTATATGTGCAATACTAGATAAATATTTTTAAAATTATTTTTATAATTCCTTTAAACATTTATAGAAATTATTTGTAATATAACAAATATTTGGCATAGATCTAAATTTTCAGACACCTACAGGTTTTTGTCTCATGGTGGCTGACTCACTTTGACATCAGTAGGTCTACACAATGTTAATTTAATAACAACTTTAATATGTATGCATAAATATTTTTTAAATGATTAAGTTTTGCTCTTTGTAGTTTATTTCTTCCTTCTTTTTAGTTCACTCTTTAATTTAAAAGGTCTTACGAATTATTTATAATTCCACAAACACTTAACTATTACATTTTCCAACTATAACACTCCAAGCTAACATTTTCTGCAGAAGTATTTGAACTACAGGTTGACAGAGATTTTATGCAAGTGTTGCCTTTGCACTCGTATTAGTTAAAAAAAAAAACATATTTATTCTGGGCCCAGTCATCTTCAAATTAGTTTTTTTTATTTAACACTCAAGAGTGGCACAAGTTTTTAATTTAAATAGGTAACTTAAGTACTGCAGTAAAATATCTTAATTTTTCATGAATTTATTATGTATCTCTTATTTTTTAATAATTTATTGTTGTTTTTATTGTTTTTTATGATCTGCAACAAAAAAAATTTCAACATTTTACAGTGGTACTCATGAGGTGATTTAAAAAACCATGTTGTAATATATGAACACATCCCACAAAGTGATGGAAAAATAAAAGACTGTACAGATTCTGGCTTCAGAAATGACTTCTCACTTGGTCAAACAACGCATAAAAAATAGTTTGAAATTAAAAATTATTCAACTAATTATCTTTCTCCAGGAAGTTTTAAAAGTAAAAATATTTCTTGCTTTAAACATATTGTATTTAATTATTTTTATAATTTAAAAACTTTTATAATTTTTATTAAAATCATAAATTGGATAAAATTTTATGAACAAAAGTAGTTTAGTTATTTCAATATATTTCCCATAGTTTTTTTCTAAAACATGATTCACATTTTGTTTATAATTAATTATTGCCTTCAAGTAAAGAAATTCATAAAATAATCAACGTTGAATCTATGTACATTAGCTAGTGGTAAAAGGGAAGTGGTAGATACGTACATTACTCTAATGCTGCTATAATTAATGCCACTTTCTGGATTAAATGTTAGAAGACCAAGTAATATGGTGTTAATATCACATTAACAATTATAAAGAAATATATTTATATGTTTTATACGGTCATTCTGACTTTTATATGTATTTTAATGTATTCTTCAACTATTTGTACATTTTTGTCAAGTACAGTTTTATGTAAAATTATAATATTAAAAAAAAATGTCGTACAAATTATAAACAAAGTTTGATTAAAAAGTTCCAAAATAAAGACGAACCTTGTGGCACAAAAAGTTTAGGTACTTAATACTGTTTAAATTGTCCAACTTTACACACTCTCTGCAGTACAGTCTGTACAAACTCTTCTCTGTGACTGTCCACAAATTGCGCTGTGCTAAGCAAATTATGATGTACTTCAGGGCTGTGTGAATCCAGAAATTCTAGATCGAATCCGAATCCGAATAATATTTTTTCAGTCATTTCAAATCTGAATCGAATCCGAATAATATTTTTAGGCTAATTACGATTCCGAATGAGTCCGAATCTCAAGCCTAAGAATCCGAATCTCAAGTCTACGAATTCAAATCGAATCCGAATCCTCCAAAGTTTGTCCAATTGGTACTGAATATTATATTAGAAAGGCCTCAAGGTATTTATAAAAATTATTATTTATTGGACTGTGTGCAGCTTATTTTAAAATTGAATTATATTAAAAACTAACATTGAATTCAAGTCCAACTTCTTTTTTTTTTAAATTTAACATGATCAAATACAGCCCATCTACTAACTGGTATCATAATTTAGTTAATAAGTGAATAACATAATACAAATTTAATATTCTAATTAAATCAGGTAATGTCAAAAATTAAAAAATCAAACTGCAACACTTACAGGCTGCAGTGAAACATTTAACTCACAGCAGCCTAACATGGTGCAACATACTCTGTTCAAAACCGTTGACAACTTTTTTCAGAGAAATAAAACATTCGTACTGTTTTATCCTTGAAAAATTTTCTAATCTTTTTGGTCGCTACTCGATCTTTCGAACCTAATCTGGATTAGCGCATTCATTTTTTAATATGAATCCGAATAGTTTTGCATGGCAGATTCGACTATCGAATCCGAATCCAATCCCGAGATGGATTCGGATTCGATTCTATTTTCGAACTATTTGCTCAGCCCTGATGTACTTGTGCTAAGCTTTCCTGACACTGCCTGATGGTGAGTACTTAACACGTTTTACTTTTTTGTAGGCGATCATCAGATACGCCTTCAACCAATGGAGCATCGTTTTCTCCCAGGATCTTGTTAACATCTATTTTTAGGTCTTGTTGAAGGGAAATCAATGATTCTCCTTTGTAGATTAGGAGCAATAAGGTCTTTCACTAGGCTCTTGATGAAATCAAAGGATGTCATAATGGTTGTTGCTGTATAGCTCATGTACATGCACTATAAAGAATTCACACTTCTTATGTTTATGAATTAGTAAAAAATAGCTAAGGGTTTACTATATAGTGAAAATACAGCACATATCATACCTATTAAGTCCATGATAAACTTAATCATATGCTGTTATAAAAAAATATAACTTCCAGTTTCTTTTTCTCCAGGTTTGTTTTATTGTGTTGTGCAGGGTTAAAAAAATGCACACATCTCTATTATTTTTTGTGACATACGAAAGAAGTGTTATATCATTTCTAAACCCATAGAGGAAATACAACAGGTCGATCATTCTTTGGAAGAATCTTATTTGTTATAGCACATTTGTCCTTTCTCAAGGTTCCATTGTAAGTTACAGTTGCTACCTTCAACAACTTTACACAGTCGAATCAGTGACTGTGTTGGAAAACTAAAATCCTTTTGGTATCTGCCAAGTACATTACCTTGATACCATTATTATTATATTGGTTGCCAAAGTATGTAGACTCTGAAACTTCATGATCCTCGAAAAGAAACTATCATCTCGTCGATTTTGACATGCGCTGAAGGATAGTACACAGACTGGCTGTTAGAAAATTTGTTTCAAAAATATCGGAAATAGTCCCGGCTTCATCTGTCTTCACTACTCACGTGTTTGTGTATCGTCTATGGTATTAGTAAGTCATAGTGTATTACAAACATAGCAGCTCGGAATATTGGGCGGCTGAACTCATCCTTAGTGAAGAGAGATGTAATCTTCTCATTGTTTGCCTTGAGAACTGAAGGTAGCAGTAGTAGTCCAATTAAAGCATTTATCTCTTCAATATTTGTATTTCTATAGTTAATTTTACTACCGGTAAGTTACGGATTCTGATGCACAAATGCTAACATAACATTAGTTCTACTCACTATTTTTGAAATAATATCCACATCAAAAAACAGTTTCCAGACGTCTTCTTTATTAGGTGCATCCCCTAAAGCTCTAGTAGGACCTCTTATCCCTGGTAATCCAGTTCTTACTATATTTTGGGCAGGAGTTCTGACATATTTTCATAGGAAATTATTTTTCCAAGCATTTGTAAGTATATAATCATTTTTCTTCAGACTGTTCAGGAAAAAGTTAGAATCGAAACATTCTCAAATTACCTTCAACTACTGCATTTCTTAAATTTGTCTCTCCAAGAATCTCTTCTTACTTAAAAATTAAAATTGTCTTCATCTGAACTGGCACAAGACGAATCTTCATACCATTCATCATCAGAGATAACATAATCCGGAACTGCATCCGAGTCATTCACTACCAAATCATCATCCTTTTCATCTTCAATGTCTCCACAATCCGACAGCTGACGGATTTTATTACTAAATTTTAGATAGTTCACACTTACTGATATACTACAACAAGGACTATCCATTATGCTATACAAAACTGAAATAATTGGAATACAAAAATAATCACTAACTATATAAAACACTATATATACACTATATACAACCAAATGTAAGCCAAAACATACGGCTTTCTGGACCGATGGCATAACTACGGTAACTGAAAAACAAGGTATTTCTGACTGACCCTATTAAACAATAATGTCTGCAGCTTTCAAGTCCATTAGTGGAACTAACTGATAATGTATACGTAATATGAAACTAGGTCACAGCCGACAGATGATGGGTGACGACAGTAGCAGCCAGAGTTGTTTAATAATACAACTACAAAAGTGAAACATAAATTAAATATTGTTTGAATTCAAAACTTTGAATGAAATATTAATTAGACAACTTGTATGACTGACATTTCATGCAGTGAAATTAAAATGACTTATAAATTGTAACTTTCAACAGTAGCCTATATACAAATTTATTGATATTTTGTAAAACCAAAATACACGATAGAACTCCTAGAGCAAGCAGAAGCATCAGTGAACTTGTTAAATATAACAGTAAAACTACAATATATGTAAGCAAGAAGTTGTTATAACAAATAAGAAGAAAGATTAAATAATTGAAAGCCACTTTGAAATGCATGATGTAAAAAAGAAGATAGTAAAATTATATATAATTTACCTCTTACAGTACAAATTAAATATCAAGTCTGCAATCAAGATAATATTAATGTATAGGAAGGTAATTCATTCATTATGATTTCATACACATGAAGAGCAAATAATCTATTATTTAATCATTTTTGTGTTATGTTGGACAATTAGATGAACATCAAAACTAACTTAAACTTTAATTCAATTTGAAATTATTAACTTTTACTCTAAATCAACTTGAACTTTTGTGTGGACTTAAGAATAAAATTTAGAACATAAGATGTTTGTTTATTACATTTTTTATATATTTATAAGATTGCAATTCATTTTACATGCATAGGAATTAGCTAGTACCAGATGTTCCGAGAGAAATAACTAATACTTTTGAATTAGTTATTAAATATTAAACCTTTGATGGTATTGCACAAACACAATTTATTTTGTTATTTTAAAGAAACGGACTCAATAAAAATATTTTGTGTTGTTAACCACAAAAACGTGTAATTTTGTATTTATAAATTAACTTCACAATGTGGGGCATTAAAAGTTGTATTATTATTTTGTATAACTTATTGTTGTGATGATTTTGTCATTATTTTCATTTTACTTAACTTTTGTATCTAATAGAAAAATAAGTATAATGAAAATAAATATAAAGAAAACAGAGAAGTGTACACAAAACTATAATTTTAACTGAAATGTGTTCTAATACAAGGTTTACAAAACGGTATTGTTAAAATTCAGGTAATAAAATTGAAGCGCCTACATTTTCATAAGCAGTTGCAACAGACAAACATTAAAGATGAGAATTTATTTCTTGAAACTAGTTGGAAATTGTAGATACATTTGAGCTTGATTTGTGATTTGGTATACAAGATAGAATAAAGCTTGATCACAGATTCTCACAAAAATAATATGTTTAAATACTCAATACGTTTTAAGAGCAATGTCGCCCTCTTCAGTGATGCAAGAGCTGCAATAATCAAAACATAACACCCATGGATTAAACAAAATAAATCTATCTAGTTTGAAAATTACAATATGTTTGTTATTATTCAATTATTGTAACCCTGAATCGCTGTTGGTGAGACAGATTGGCTATATTAATTACTGAAACTAGTACTACTCAGATACTTGATGCTTTTTCCATTGGCAGCACATGGCAACACTTTAATACAAGTCTACATTAATAATAATACCCACTAATACAATATTTTCAGGTAAATATTATGTGTAAGTAACTTGGAAGATCAATTATTATTGTTTTACTTTGCTGGAACAGTACCATAGTATCCTTAGTGAGTTGTGTACTGAGAATAATCTGTACAATTCTGATGCTAGTGAAATAGTGTATTGCCTACTACAAACACTTATTTTTTTAATTATTTAAACAGAACAATGACACAATATCTTACTTGTAGTTCCTTCATCAATTTGCATATTTCAGCATCAAGACACTCTTGTTTATTTCTTTCTTGTTGCAGCTGTTGTTCTAACAATATTACCTGACACAAACAATAAGTTGCAATTACATATCATACTTTAAATTCCAATTATTATTACTGTGTACGGTACAAAGTAAAAAAAAAAAAAATAGAAGAGATATTAGTAAAAGAGCTTTGACGATACTTGCTTGGCTGCGCCATCTCGTAATGCATCAGCTATGATCCAAAGCTGTTCAAACCTAGATTATAAAAATATGCAGTTGTGCCAATATATAAATGTCAAAGCTAATTTGAGTCCAGTGTCACACAACTTTTCAAACTTATAACTGAACTTTTAAGTGCACACATGCCTTCTAACATGCATGATCACAAATTGTTAATTAAATTTAATATGTAAACTATTAGGTTCAATTTCGCATAGCAAGACCTGCATAACTATGAGCTGTGGATCTCAAAACTAGCAATATCATGATTATATAATTTGAATTACACTTATGTTTGTTATTATATTAAATCAGAATTAATATTATGTGTATAACTCATTAAATTAAAATAAATTTTGAATTTATAACAGACAACATACATATAAAGCTGGGTGTTCAATTTGGGACAGTCTACCTACTCAAGATGGGAAAGTGTTATGTTTACTAAAACACTTATTGACCAGCAAAATAGACTAGGAAGTGTAATATGCATGCGGAAATAGTAGCAAGGTTATTAACGCGGAACAAAACAAATGCTACGCAAGCAGCGGTTGTTTTGTTTAAGATGACAACAAGGAACCTAGACGGGTTATAAAGTATAATCCGAATCTAGAATTGGGGCCAGAGGATTGTGGTCGTTGGGCCAGAGTGGAGTGGTCGGGTGACCAGTGAGGGGCTGCAAGTTGGGCCAGTCTGTTGTTAGTGTGTTAGGCCGGAAAGTTGGGCCAGTTCGTCGTGAAAAGTGCGGCCAGGAAATCGAGACGGGGAATTCAGCTCAAGGTTTGAACCATCGAGATCTCAAGTGAAAGTGTGAAGACAACACACTGAGTGAGCAAACCAAAGTATTTCAGTCTATAGTTAGAGTCACGTTATATTCAGAGTTTTGTGGTTATTCACATAAAAGTAACACGCTTTAGTTGCCAATACCGTAATCCAATCTGTCTTATAAAGGTCAATACCTAGTATAAGAGATTAGCATAAGTGTAGCTAATGTAAGAAATTGTATGTTATCTATAATTGCAAAGGCGTACAAATAAATTAATGTTAAAATAATTGTTACCACTGAACCACTGATGTGTTATTATTGATCTGTCCCTTTGTTACTAAAGTATTGTATTGTTTGAACCCGGGTAATCAGTACTTAACTATGTTCTATGGAATTTTTCTGTTTAAGCTCTAAATATAGCTTTTGTAAATATATTTCAAGTTATTTATATTAAATATTCTGTAATTATTTTTTCTGTTACATTTTTGTTTTGTTTGACTAGTTTTGAATTTGAAGTTATTTACTCATATTTATATAGTCTATTCTTTATAAAACCAAATACATTTTATATAATCTTTCGCTTTTGAATTGCTAATATGTACATATATAGATAATGTGGATAATATAGAACTATGATATGGCCATACCCGGGTACTTTTAGTATAACATTTAACGAAGAGCTAGCCTCTGAATATTTTATCTTGGTTTTAATATCGTATGTGTTCAGTGTTGCGTAAGTGTATTTTATCTGTGACCTGCACCTGACGAAGCCAGCAGTGATCGATGAAACAGCTTTAGTGTTTTCACAATAATTAAGAATTGCTCTGACTAGTATAAAAAAGGTATTTTGTTATTTTTGTATTAGTATTTAGTATTAGTTTAATGTTTTACAGCCACATCTTTTGCCTTTAAAAAAATGTTACTGACTTATCACTTATTTGGTACATTAAAATAAGGATTCAGAAAATACCTGTCTACTCAGCGGATCTATGTTGACATCATTAGGTTCAGTAATATTTGTTGGAGTTTTGTTCAAATGCTTTTGAAGATCAGAATGTGATGGCAACCCTTCTTTAGCATACACATCACTGTTCCATAAACTAGCAGAATGTAGTGTTGTATTCTAAGCAACAATAAACATGCAAATTGTAACTTTTTGTTATCTTTCTGTAAACATAGAAATTTTACAATTATGATAGCATTGGAGTGGTCGTGCGGTCCACTGCAGTAGGTCCTTATGGAAAGCGTTTTTTTTTTATCTGAAGTTTGGAAAAGCGCACAAACTTGAATGGCAATGTACAATCACATAACACTCTCAGTTGAGTGACTGAACAGAAAAATAAAAACAGTATTTTAAGCAGATTTTTATTTTTGCGTGGACTACTATTGTAGTTTATGCAACCGCTAGTGTGACTGTTTTGTTTTTGTAACAATTTTATTTAAACTTGTCTTAATTTTGAATTTATAAACTAACTGTATTGAATAGAATTATGCTATTAAACCAACCATGAGGTTTTAGAAGATTTTATCTGAGTTATTACGGTATATTTTTAATTATTTTATACAAACTTTAATAAAACATCCTTGAAAACAATGCAAAACTTATAATTAAATATTGTAATTTTTATAATTGACTAATTTTATGTACTAAAATATATTTTTTTATCAAAATGACTTCTTTATTACATTTAGAACTGATAACTATACAAAAAGAACTAGCCTCATATAGCTTAAACAAATTAAAATATAAGTTGGACCACTCATGTGAAGAAAATTTCATACAACTACCCCAGAGTTAAGACGAGAGTTCAGCTTAGTGGATCTACGAGGTGCAATCCAAAAGTAATGAGTAATGAGTAATATATAGAAAAAAATATTAATACAACCATTAATATTTTGAGAAGCTATATAAATCGGTTCCAATGATTTATCCACACTTTATAGCAATGGGCGAAGTCATTTTCTGTAAGACTGTGGAGAGCGCTTTTCACAGCTTGTTGAATGTTTTCGATTATCTCAAAATGAGTCCCTTTGAGATGCAATTTTAGTTTGGGAAAAAGAAAAAAAAATGTCAGGGAGCCAGATCTGGACAGTAGGGTGGCTGGGAAAGTGTTGGTACGTTTTTCTGAGCCAAAAATTTCCTTATGGACAGGGTATTGTGGGAGGGCACGTTGCCATGATGAAGGATCTTTGAAGAGGCAGTGAAGTCACAGTGAATCTGTTTAATAATTTAAATATGTTTGTGAGAAAGTATGTGCCAGTTTCTAGTACAGTTTATTAGTTTTATTTTACTTAGGAGATAAATGTGTATATTTATTCTGTTCTCATTTTTTGTACATTATGTCTTAAAAGTAATTATTATTTTATAGTTTTTTGTTTGTTTATGAATGTTTGTTTGTATTGTGAATTTTTATGTATTTTGTAATTCGAGGTTAAGTGGTAAAAAGGACCATAACTTTGCCTAAAAAAAAATAAAGATATTATTATTAAACAATTTAATCTTTATAGGCTTTGTATTCAAGTTTTACAAAATTGCAAGCCGCATTTCCTACGTTGCTCAGACCATTTTGCAGCTCTTTATTCTTTACAGACTGTCTGAATGATCTTTCAGTGGAAACTACAGTTACTGGAACACTTGCAGGAATGGATGGCTTTTCCTGTCACTACTATTAAAACAATACATGCGCTAATATTATCAGGAACTCAAACCTCGCTAAATATATAAGAACGTTATGTACTTTCATAATAAATTCAATATAAATTGTGTGATATCATCTAATTTATATTCTTATTTTGAAGGAAAGAGTAGGATATTTAAAATACAATTGTTTTAGTACAGCCTCACAGGGTAGTGTTTTGAGAGTTGTAGATCCACCCTGCACTGATGCATGACATATTATGGTGGACTTCATAGACTTTTTTAAGTGATTTTATAAGTTCTATAGAGGCTAAGTCCCTCAAGTAAAGTGTATAATTTTATATTTTATCTAACTAAAAATGAAATGTTAATACTTAAACCTTTTTTTAAATCATTAGGTAAATCACTCAAATTTTAAGATTAAGTTAAAACAAAGGTTTAGTATTACCTGTTTGCTGAGTGGATCAATGTTGACATCAGTAGGTGCAATAATATTTGATGGTGGTTTAAAGAATTGCGTTTTGAGTTCTGAATGTGATGGAATATCTTCTTTAGAATTACTTATAAAATGCACTTCTCTGTTCCACAAACCAGCTGGATCTTGTGATTTACACTAACGTACACAGACATAATGGAATCAATATGACATTTTACTTTAGAACTATCACACTTTCTATGAATTGGGTTAAAACCTTATACATTTTGTTTAGAATCTATCTACATATATTTATATATACACATTGCATATAAACTTGAATTTTTGTAGGTAGGTCCTTCCTTGTGTATTTGCTAAAAAATGGTTGCAAACTCAATGTAACCAGAAAAACAACAAAAACAAAAAATATTATTTCTAAAAAAAAAGAAAAAACTTGAACTTGAAATTGGTTTGCATGTCTCTTTTAGGTATTAGGCTCTCATCAAGTAGTAAATACAGATTTTTTATAATAATCTATGTAATTGTGAAAATGAACACCTTGAACTGGTAGAAGACTCTATCAAATAATGTGGAGTGATAAGTATGAATAAGAGATTATGTGGCATCTACTCTACGTCCGTACGTACGTGAGTAACATATAATATAACAGCTGATTTCATCCAAACAGCATATATATTTATACAAATTTAAAGAAGAAGATAAAGATAAATTTATTTATTCGTTTAACTTCGGAAATATTCCTATACGGTATCTTTGTATAACGTATAAACATATTCGATTATTAATTTCTTCATTATAATATTAATAACTTCTAAATCATTTTATCTATCAATATGAAATAACAAACAATCAAAAGATAGTATTTTTTATCTTTCTTTAAATATACAGTGTGATTGAAAAGTCCCGGAACGGTGTAATATATTTTTTACCATTATAGATAAAGTAATGAGACTTGGTATATCAATAACAGCCATAAATGTCTACTCTTTTAAGGTATTATCACTTTTTTATCCCTTAAGGGGGACGGCCCACGAGGAGTCAGACAAAATTCTTAAATAGCAGCATAGGTCGAGTTTGGTATCAAATTAAAGGTCTTAGTTAGTAGAACACATTGCCGCAAACCGGACTTCGAAAGGTCCACTCTAACCAAAATGGCGGCCCTAAACGTGTTGAAATAAATTGACATAAAGTTGCTAATATCTCGAAAAGGAAGAATTTTTAGAAAAAATTTCAAGAGACAAAAAATGTTTATTTCAAAGTGCTTGACCTAAAAAATTACTTCCAAATCGATTTTGTAAATTTTATTTTTACTCCTTCATCTTAGAAAATTATTATTATTATATTTATATTATTATATTATTTTTCTTTTGCAATCAAATTTATCTTTATTGACTAAACAATAAGTTAGAAATTTAATTAGATTTGTCATACAATGGCGTACTTTGCGGCTGGGAGAAGGAATGGATCAGAGTTCTAGGAGCTTTCAAAAGAAAAGCTGTAGGTGATGCTCTTATTGTTTGCTACGCCTCAGGCGATAGTAAAATACAGAGATTGCAAATGTTTATAACTCTCTCTCTCTCTTTAAACTTTAGAGGGCGAGTTGCCATAGTGTTCATCTAGTGCTCGTACCACTAGCGCTATCTTTCGGTCTTATGAATGAAACTAAGTTTGCTGGCATGCGACATCTGTGTAGAAGGTATCTGTGATACTACTCTATTATGTTAATAATATTCAAATCAGCAGGATTAATTTTTATTGTATTTGATTTACTTATTTATATTGATACACCGTAAGTTTTGTTTTATTTACCATGTATGAGAAAGTACTGTACATAATTTCTTTTCAGTTTTCAATTTAGAAGACAAAAAACTTATATAAAATTTATTTGCAATAATGCAGTAAACTGGTGGAAATTTGAGGTTGATATCAGACACAAGTGACTATTAGCCTTTAGTCTGTGATCTCTTAGTTTTTCTGCTATACCATTGACAGCTCTGTATGTGTTAAAGTCATCCACAGAACTTTTATAATTACTTCAAGCAATTATTGAAGTAGATTAAATTTATATTTTAAATCAGCCACTCATGTTCAAATATATGTATACAGTGTAGCCTGTTTATCTTTATATAAATCACAAATTAAAAAACAATCATTATAACACAAGTATTTAGTGTACTGTAACCTGTTAACTTACCAAATCTGTATCTATATCACTAGTTGCATTGATATTTAATGGAGGTTTGCTTGTCTGCTTTTTTAGATCAGAATGTGATGGAAGCCCTTCTTTAGAACTAAGTTTTGGCTGTATACTTCTGTCCCGTAAACCAGCTGAATCTAGTGATAAATTCTGCTAGAGCATAACAAATGCAATGTCAATATGTTATGTTTTATAATGAAAATTTGTATATCATATAAAACTACACAGTTGAACGAATCATTCTATAACTTTAACTAATCACATTATGTGACCCATATAATAATGATTTAACCAAATTTAGAACAATCTGTAAAAAATGTAAGCTGTTAGATTTTTGGAGACTTATTAAATGCAAAATTTTCAGAAATTCCTGTCCAGGATATCGTTAGCACTTTTTATTATGACAATATTGACAATGAACATGCCGGTATATTAAAATAAGTTTAATTTACTAACAAATCAATTTAACAAATTGAATGCAGCACAAATAACAAAAATTGCATTACTAATAGTAATTAATTGCACTTTCTTTGAGGGCATTACACCAATTTTCTAGTTTTGTGGAAATTTTTACATGTATTACGTTAAAGGTAGCAGACCTCCCTATCTTCTTATATGTTAACATATGAACATTTCTCTGTAAAACAAAATAAGATTGACAGTTGATTTTTTTTAAATTTACAAGGGGTAATTTTTTACATATTTACTTTATACACATTTAAGCCAGGCCAAATTTGTTTAGTAAATATAAATTTTGTTATTAAATGCTTTTAAAACACTGAACATTGTTTTGTATACAAAATTAGTAAGTTTAAAGTAAAACTGCAAAATATTTTTTTAAATCCTCTGGAGTAAAAATGTTCAATATATTGTTTTGATCAAGTGTGCAAAGTTTTAAAATTACAGAGAAGAAAAATGTTCCTATAAATTTCAAAAACATGGTTTTTAGATAAAACAGATTGAAAATTGTATTTAAAAAAAATCTTAGTACCATGCCTTACATTTAGTAATGTCCTCTGTAGTTTTGAATACTTTATAACATTGCTTACATTATTTTTTAGTATATTAATTAGTATGTGTTTTTAGTATTCTTCTAAACAAACACCTGCTATTACTATGTACAGTCAATGAAAACTTCTGGTAATAAAACAGCTGACCAGAATAATTTTTTTTTAAAATTCAGCTTATATTTAAAAAACTCACCATATTTTTATTTTGAACTTATTTTATAAAAATTAGAACAGAATAAATTTATAAATTTATTTTGCACTAAATTCATGCACTAATTTTGTTTATGTATATAACAGCGACGAGAAGGGGCAAGGTAGGTATTATGGCTGCATTATGTATGTCTCCCTTATTTTTTAATTGTAAACCTCTCACAAGTACTGTACAAAATTATACAGATTCAGGCTTATTAACAAACAAACTAATTATAACCACTACTAGATGGGGCTGATGAAGTAGTTTTTACTTGTACATTAATATTTATAGCTCAACTAGGGACCAGGTAGTTATTCATATCTGTGGTGTGAGGGTAAGAGGGCAGAAGTAAAGCAAATTGTGGTTTTGGCTTGCTTACAAGCTGATGGGATATGACTAGTTACTGGCTTTGAATGTTTTGCATACTTTTACTAAGGTCTTTTTGTGTATATATATTTATATATATAATCACGAATATGAAAGTTTATCTAATATGAAATAGATATCAACAAAGAATCAATTATTGTGTGAAAGCCATGTAGCAAAGGTGAATTTTAGCAGGAGATGAATAGCTTGCAGGGGTACCGGTATGACATGATGACATGTTTTTAATTATACCACACCACAAGTTTGTTTTAATATTGAAAATATATAGAATTAGTGGTCAACACAAGTAATAATTATAAAATGGTAGCTTCACTTTCTTCTTTAAAACATTTTACAATTTAATTATATCTTTTTCAAAATTACAGTAGGTTTATATTTAAATAAAAGTGAATTAATTGTTCATTGAAGGTTAATAATAAAAAACACATAAATTATGTTTTTTTTATAACTAGGATCAAAATTATTTCATAAATATTTGGAAAGTTTATAAATAATAGCTTAGGATATTGTGAAATGCACAGATATTTGTTTTATGCCAGTTTATTCTGTAAGAGAGACTCAAGAAACTTATCTCGGGAGGTTGGTGCCGACTCTTCCCAAAGGACAAATGAATAAGCATAAAATATTTTTGTTTTTAAATGTTACAAAAATTAAATATTCATATATACAAAGGTTAATTAGAAGTTGAAATGAATAGTACAAAATGTTTATTGGTGTTGGTATGGATGTATTTGTGTAGTGTTGAAAAAGGGAATCACAGAGTTCAAGTTATGCACAAAGTTAAAAAATTATATATATACAGTTAATCCATCTCACAGCCACTAATTGAAAAATAAGATAGGGTTAGCCCTTTATCGTAATAGGTTCTGATATTCACAAAAATAGGTTTGATTGCAAGAACATAAAGAGTGATAATATCTCCTTCTGAGATATTGAAACGAGTAATTGTTTTTAAAACAATACCACTACACTTGGGTTATTTAAATTAGGTTTAACGTAGAACAATTACTGGATGAAACACTAGGAAAATCAGGATCTTTTGTTTTCAAATTTCACCAGCCAAACTGCACTCGACTGTAGCTGACGCCATAATGTAACAATGCGTTATTAAATTTAAATTTTAATTAGTTGATGACTTACTAAAGGTAACTTCTCTTTTCTGTTATCATGATCTAAGTTTTTCGTATCGAGGAAATCCTTCTTTGAAAATTTTATAGAGTCCACGTCCTTCAAGTTTTCTAATAAGTGAGGCTGACAAAGGGTTTCTAAACGCTCTAGTTTAGACATGGCTTCTTCATACCTACCAACAAAATGTATTAATTTAGCCTAGTTTTATGAACAAGTTTACACGATTTTAAAATAGTTTCAAGGTTTACGTACACGTTATTGTTTTAGTAGTACTGATAATCCAGTTATGTACATACATATGTTGTATAGATATTTGAAATTATAATTATCTTATTAAATTAAACATCTGTAAGGCAAATGCATTTATAGACATGATTTTAGGTGTCTGACTGAACTAATTTGATTGATTGTGAGAACATTACATATTGTAAACTTATTGAAATGCATAAACACCAATCTAAAATAAATTATATATCCTTTATTAGTATTTAAAGCAACCATTTTTTGTACTAATAACTTTTTATACATGTTTAAAAATTGTATAATTTAGATCTTAACTTAATATGGTACAATTAATGTAATCTAAGAAAAAAAGGCTGACACTGCACAAAATATTGAACATTTAGCCACTTATTATAGCTACAGCCAGTCTGTAAAAATGTTTTTAGTAGGTAAGGTACTAAAAATAATGTTTTTTTCTTTAGCAAGGAAAATAAATCAAGTTTTAATTACAATAAAAAGCTATTAGTTTCTCTAATGGCACAAAATGTTTTGTTACATGCTAATTTTAAGTTATTATTATGACTTAAATTTGCATACTTTTTATCTAGTGCTGAAATCCAGAAGTTATAAATAATATTTATTTGTGTATCTAGGATGCAAAGTTGAGTTTGTCGCACAAGATAAACATACGCCTCGGGTGGCAAAGTTTATCGAGTGAGACGAATTAAACTTTGCACCCGTGATACACACAACGTTTTCCTACAGCTACATTTGAAATCAGTGTTTCAATTTTTAAAAGGTCTGTTTTACAGAGGTTAGTTCCATAACAATAAACATTTTCAAAACATAGACTACATCAGCTGTTTACTGTACGTACAGTGAGCAAAGTAAACAGCTAGAGTGCGAAAGTGTTACTTTACCGCATACGAGCTGTTTAGCCTTGCGATTTAGTAAAACAAAGAGGTATAATTACTTACCGCTAAATACATGTGTGGAAAAACGCACTTATTAAACAGCTATAGGAAATGTATTTTTGTCTTCTGGATAAGTGGATCAGTTGGAGACCAATCTCGGATAGAGATTTTATTTTATATGTCCATATTTAAAATATACCTAATAATATACACCTATATAGATAAGAAAAATATAGCCACATATTTAATTATTTTCATGATTGGTAGAACAGATAGGTCTCTCTGCTACAGAAGGTAGAACTGTAATTTTTAACACTTTCCGTGCTCCGCCATTTTGAGGTCCTATTAGCAGTGACTGGCAAGTTGGCGCCCTTGGATCGAGCTTGCGGCTTTAACCGCGTCAGTCATAGGTCTTGACGCGTTCGACCTATGACTGAGCACGGTTATAACCGCATAATAAAATCTATTAATTTCATGCCCACTTTTTGTGAATCACTTTAAATAAGTTATAAAACCTTTTCTGAATAATAAAAATAATAACATTTTTACGTAAAACACATTTAGTTAATAAAAAATGTCAATAATGAAAATTAATTATATTAGTGAATGATTTTTTATTTATTTTTTAAAACATGTGCTAGTAAAACCTGAATGTGCTTTATACAACATAATTAGTAGATTATCAAAATAGCAATAACACAAAATTAAATTTTGTATGTTACTTTATCAAAATATATTATAATAATTTTTCTTTTTCTAAATAAGTTTTTATTGGAATTATGAACCATTATGAAAATATTTCAAAAATGTACATAATATATTAATATAGATTTATATAAAAATGCTAATCATTCTTAAAAGATAAAAATGAGGAAAAAGCGAAAAAATGAACTGTTAAGACTTAATTTCGTTATTTTTAAATTTATTTATCACTAATATGGTGAAATATCTTATGATATGAATAGAAGTGATAAAAATAATTGATTTACATTAATAACTTATTAGAAGGGTCTCTACAAACTACTGAGATACGAAATATAGCCATAGGCAATGACTAAATCCCCTCTTTTTAAATGTAAAGTAAATAGCGGTTAAAGCCGCACTCAGTCATGGTGATGGACATATTTTGCGGCTTTAACTGCGCTCAGCAACGGAACGTGTTAAATGCAGCTATAAACAACCACTTAAGGTTTATTGCCTTTAAAAATATTTAGTCAGGGAAATTTCATAATTACAGTTCGAAGCTTGATTTGTCAGCTTAAACGCTTTAAAGTTATTGCATAATTAATTATAATATTGTATCATTAGTTAAGTACAATTAGCAATAAAAAATGTAAACAACGCTTTAAAGTTATTGCATAATTAATTATAATATTGTATCATTAGTTGAGTACAATTAGCAATAAAAAATGTAAACCCTCGGAATCTGTCAAAAGTGAATACATTTTCATAGGACTTGTTTCATTTAGTTTCAAATCATAAGAACTTACACCTTGTTAATAAACAAATATTGCTACTAATTATTTAATTGGATGGAGAGTGGGAAGGGGTGACATGTCCAAAATTATAAAAAATTACTGGTTGACATTATCTATAGTCAAATCTATAGTTTTCAAGGTCACTGAGATGAATAGAAGATACTCCATGAAATTTGTCTCACGAAGGTGTCATCAGTTTTACTTATCAGACTTATCACTGATAAAAGTAGGTGCGGGTTAAAAACTGTTACTAATAATTATTTATGAGCTGGTAGAGTCAATTATTTTTATGAAAAATTATAAGATTCTTCATTTGGAGGACAGTTTTAAACTGTTGACAACTAAGATAAAGTTCTCTCAAATAAAACGCTTATAGTAAGTAAGGGTAAGTTCACACAAAAGTTCAGATATCAAGGCCTTATAACTATTCTTGTCTGCACAGGTATTTTGTGTTGGATTTACTTTCATTGTGATTATAAAAAGGAATAATAATTTGTATTTACAGACCAGTAAATTAGAAAGAATTGATTAAAACTATCAATAATGATATGTCCAGGGAAGTGAGTTCTAAAACTGTTACCATTCTTGTACTTATTTAATGATAAGTAAACTCTTTATAAAATGACTCGGAAAATTATCGTTCTCTCATTCATAATACACACTAGAGTGAGAGAGTTAGGCAAATGTTAATGCACAAGCCATGGAGAGTATATTCTAAATGATTTTATTATCTTTAAATTTAATATAATAAATTTTTAATGAACTTTCAGTATGACGTAATTCCTGAATCGAATGCAAAACCTCTAGGAATATGACTTATAATTACACACTTCACATGCCATTTAGATGTACAGATTAAAAAATATCTAAATAGTATAAAGACAAGTTCAGAGCAACTTACAACTCCTTCCAGTGAATTGTGTCTTCTTGCAATTTTCTAATATCTGTCATATTCTGAACAATCAACGCCTCTTTCTCTGCTTGTGCATGTTTATTGGCTTGGATGACCTCGTCTAAATATTCCAATAGTTGTTTATTGGTCGGATCTTTGGCTGGAATTTCTTTAGCTGGGTTCGGATTATTCTATAATAAATATACAGACTATTATTATAAGACAAAAATATCACAAATATATAATAATCTCATAAGATTCTAGTAAATTAATGAATTATAGAAAACTTATAGGATTATTAAAGTTCATCGTAATTCCGAACAAAACTTCTTAAGACATTATTTATATACAATAATATTTTTTCACTTTTTATTTTTGGCTTCGCTCCTGAACAAAATATTGCTATTTAATTTTAAATAATTATGGGAGAAATTACTTAACTTATTTGGAATGTTTATTGAACTTATAAATAAATGTTAATGTTGTGTAGTCCTATAAATAATATTATTACATTGATCAATAGTAAAAATAATTTATGAAAGATTATTTTAAATTTATTTAGTTATGTACACATATTAATTTAGAATCTAGTACCATAGTATTAATATTAGCTTAAAAATCATGAATTTAGAGTATAATATGTAATGCTGAATTGGCAACAATGCATCTTAAGACATTTTTTGGTAACGCCAAGATTGGAAATGAGCTTGGAAAGTGGGTTCTTGGGCATAGCTTGTAGTTGTTGTGTACAAATTATAAAAATTTTAATAAATATATATATTATTGACGCAACAACTTATTTTTAAAACTATTTACAAGTCGGAACAGTTAACAACTTTAAGGAATATGATTAAAAAGGATAATAAGTTTGTATGGTCTAAAGATCTTGATATTTCTTTTGTAAAGCTTAAACAAATATTAATAATTAAACTTCCGACTTTGGGTATTTTTGATACAAATAAAGAAATAAAAATACAAACTGATGCTCGTTAGTCAGGTTTAGGCAAGGGTGGATCCAGCTAGGGGCGAATCCCGTGTCAGCAAAATAAAAAAAATATATAAAAAATAGAATGAAATGTAAGGAAAAAGCATGTTTGCGCGGCGACTGAAAGTAGAAACCAGGCGTCTGAGGCTGATTTCAAACTAGCCCTGACGATACAGCATGTAGCTTAGCGTCAAGGATGGTTGACGTCACGCAGACAGTTCCCCCTCCCTGCCGGCTCCCATATGTTCAATGTAAGTGTCTCTCGGGCTTAGCCCCGAGACATTCTTCCTTGGTGACATTCGCGTTGTAACATTTTGTATATATCTAAAAAATTTCAAAGTTAAAGAGTCCTGGTTAACAAATAAAAATACAATGAAATGTAAGTTTCAGTATAAGCCTACAACCTAGCCTAGAGCAGTCAAAATTAATATCTTAATAAAGTAACTTCGGAATTTTAAATGAGTAAATTAAACCACAGTAAATACACAAATGATAACAAGCTTAAGCTAAATTAAATGAAACTTACCGTATAACATAAATAAATCAAATTTTAATCATAAAAATTAGCCTATAAAAACAAAGGCAAGTAAGAACAAAATCATTGTATTTAACCGATATAGATTAAGTTAGTTTTAGTGTGAATGAAATTATAAATTAAGTAGAAGCATTGTGTATAATTTGAATTATAAATGATTACTTGTAAAATTCTAAAAGAAAGTTAGTGTGTTTGATAACCTTAAATACAATCGCGTAAGTAATACAAACTTGATTCACGGCAGAGATGATTCCATTGTCTTAACTGTGATCAATGAAAAGGAGCAGGATTTAAAAAACAGATGTGATAAATACAATAGGATACTGTTATGTGAAAATAGAAAATGGATATTTTGGACTTTATTAACAATTCAAAGTGAAATAAACATTTAATACAATTAAAAAAGTGATACCAAGGACATAAAATATAACGGTAGTTGTAAAGTTCGTTATATTTAATAAAACGTGACTACATACACGCTAAGCAAATAAACACTGCTAACAGAAGTTACGGAGTTAAACTATAAATGGCCGTATCGATTCTTGAAGCGGTAATTGTTTAAATTTATAGGCTTCCTTTTTTACAGTCCTTTCTGAATACCCATATAACACAGTTGCATTTTGATGAGCAGTAAATTAAACCAAATTTATAAGAAGAATTGAATTGACTTAAAGACTTTAAACACTGAATAGAAGAAAACTAAAATTAAATATCAGAGCTATAATAAGTAAACCTGTTTGTATCAGCACATAATAGAATCTGCAGCCTAGGTAATATTCTACCAAATTTTACCAACCCATATAACAAAGTACCAGAAATTTGATCTTCTAAATTAATAGACTTGAGAACATTTAATTTAACTTCGATTTGGCCATATATATATAATAGTGAACATTTTTTTAATAATAATAATTTAGTTTGTAATATTTCTTTGTAGTAGTTTTAAGTGTAATATTAAGTGATTGCATATTTAACTAGCCAGGTACTCTTTAACCCGAGAGAGAGAGAGAATACCAATTAAAATTTGTATAGTCATTAGTATATTAAGCCTATACATCAAAGAAAATAATATTGTTTCAGTGCTCTAATAAACTTAAAAAATAATTGTGTAAAGAGAAAGTAATTTCAACTTAATAAAGTACAAATTTGTTAACCATAAAGAGTGAGTCATTGTAGAAGTTTGGAACAAATAGAATAGTAAAACTCATTAATATCACATTATAAGTTTTGGTTTCCACAACTAGTGGGGCATTTCAATTTTAAATAATATATATATATTGAATAAACTATAGCGTGTGTTTTTGTACAAGTGAAGTGGACTATTATCAGCATGATTTTAACTCTAATGAGTTATTTATGACTGTTTTTAGTAGGTACCATCACTATCAGTATTTTCAGTAAGTAACAATGAATTTAAATCACGTGGACAGTTTACTTCGAACACAGTTTTCGACGTTACCATTGTAGCTAAAAAAGCAAATTAAAGAGTTAGGCCCTCATCAGCCCAAAGATTTTAAGCTCGTTGTAACATACCCAAAGCAAAACAGAAGCTTTTGTACCTCGTGGTTCGATAAAAAGTCGTGGTTAACTCCAAGCATTGAAAAACAAACATTATTTAGTTTTTATTGTTTATGTTTTAATAATAATAATGATAAGGGCAATGATGCTCTTTGGACAAAAATTGGCTGTAAGGACCTTAAACACTTAAGTGAGAAAATAAAAAAAAATAGGCCAAGGTTACAACTAGCCCACCCAGTTAAAATGACTGCGCGCCGCCACTGGTTGTGACATGTGATCTCAGGCTCAAAGTTGTTCCAACGGAGAGTGGAGTTTTGTGATGAGACTTACTGATGCAATTACAAAATATACAAGTTTTTAAACATGTAAATAAATATCTGTACCAATTTTGTATGATTTATTTGATTTAAAGTATGATTTTAACAACAAGAAAAAACAAAACCTGGACCTCCCCCATTCTCCTGGTGGTATTCCCCATCCAACGACCACCCTCCTGAAACCGCCACCCATGTCCAGACGTTCTGGATCCGCCCTTGGGTTTAGGTGGGTGACTTTTACAAGAAGGAAAACCAATTAGTTTCTGTTCAAGAATTTTAACTGATAGCGGGACCAGATATTCCCAGATAGAAAAAGAAGTCCTTGTAATTTTATTTTCTTCAGATTTGATTTCGATATAACTGATAATTTCATGTGTAACAATATGTGTGTGAAATATTGAACTTTGTGTTTATTCATAGACTTACTTCTATTTATATTCATTTTAATATTCATCATTTTGCCGTTTATTATTTTTATTTTAGTGTTAATTTTACTTTCCTTTGGACAACATTTTATATAAACTTGATTAAAACCTTGTATTTTGTTTAATTTAATTTCTATTTTGGAAAAAGACAGCACAGTAGGGATGGCGGTTATTGTAAAAATAACTGGTTATCAGTTTTTCCGGTTTTTTTTACAATCGATTTAACCTAGCGGTTTGAAATAACCGGTTGTTTTTAGAAGAAAATAACAACGTGTAGACAATTTTTTCATATTTACAAGAAATTAAAAAATAAACATTTATTTTTACTACAAGGCTTAAAACAACCACACAATTCAACGATTAGACACAAATTTGTACCGATACGTTAACAAAAATTAAAATAATGCCTTTTAAAATAATTTACAATGTGCCGTTATTTCAATGTGCGCCACTAATTGAAGCAAAAATCCACTCTCGTTTAACTAAAAGTAAATCCCTGCTTAATACACTGAACGCCCACGGCATCTAGCGGGTAGAGAACGTAACTCAGAAACAGCTGACTATCAAGACGGCATAAGGCAGTGCTAGGCGCATGCGCAGATATCTGTAACTTATGTAATCATTCTTTAGTCATTCTCTTTATAATTAACCTTGAACTTGTACAGACCTTCGTTCAGCGACCGACATGAAAGACTTGAAAACCTCATGGCAACCTAAACGTTTGTAAAATGCGAAGTGAAACGTAAACTAGTTTTTTTTTAATTAAAAATAGTCGTTTACAAAGTGCGATAAATAAAAAACAGTGATGTCGCGAAAGTCATTCATATTGTAAAGCGGACAGTCAAGTTTCGTTACTTGCAAAACATGTGAATACGTTTAAACACTTTGACATCAATTACCAGGTAACGATTTAAACAAATTCTTAATTATATTTCCATCTGAGTTGCTATATTAATTTGTACTGTTGTAAATTTTAACTATAATCATATATCTGCAGTTACAGAATAATTTTGTTAATCCATAAGTAAATTTAACCTATACAGCCATTTCTTTTAACCCTATGATACAGCCTATAAGCCTTCAGCAAATTTCAATTTAAAATATAGTAGCCTTTTGTGCCTATATGAAGGAGAAACATATTAGTAGAGTAGTGGTCTCTGTTCAAATTTTCTGTTATTAATTTTATAAAACAATATGTTACCATACAGTTTCTTGCACGAACAGACATTCAGTTTCTTGCATAATATTACAATTCTGATTTGCACATGATTTTTACACTTAACCTTTTGGTTCTGAAACTAAAATTATGTTGTATTTTGTTTCATAGTTTACAACTGGTGCAACAATGACCTACAAAACTGAATAAGCTTAATTTTTGAAAATTTCTGCCTTCAAAAGAACTGTTAGTGTAAAACTCCAACTTAGTGAAATACCAGTGACTATTAACAGATAATTTATATATAATTCAGAATAGCAATTACCTGTGTCTTAAAATCAGTATTAATGAAGGCTAATTTATAACAAGAAAAATACAAAAATAATCTGATAAAGGCTGTATGTAAATTTCTTTTAATTAAATAACTTGGATGGGACCGCTAGCAAATTTTTGGAACCACAACCCTCAAGGGATTTCATTCTAAATTCAAAAATCCTTTTTTTCTTCTTAAATGAAAGACGTCTCTGAAAATCATTAAACGCCATTATTTTTATTATTTAATTTGACTTAGTATTAAGGTTGGCCAACAAAACAAGTGTTATTAATAAGTCCATGGTGCTTTGTATTTAATCTTGTAATATTGTAAAAATTAATAAATTGTAATAAATCTTTTTATTATAAATGGGGAGGGTTTTTCTAATTTTACTTTAGGGGAGGGATCTTTTAAATTTAATCAAAATCAATATTGTAAATGTAAACTATTCTTAAATTTTTTTTTCAATTATAACTAAGGGGATATTAATTTAAATCTTTTCTTTAAGGGCATGTGTTTTTTGCATATCAATTTGCAAGTAATTAATAAACAAACTGTTTGTTATATGAATTGTATTTATTGTATTTCCTGTAAATAGCTAACTCAGGTGTTCAATATCAACTTTAAATAAGGTAAGGTTACAGATCTTTTGCTGTACTCGGTAAAGTTTTAATTCTTATAGGATTGTATGTACCATCTTATATAGTCAGCCCAGCACGCATTCCAAATTGTTGTCATTATTTTTTTAAAGGTGGTACAACAACTAAAAATACAAGACAAAAAATCAAATGAAATACACTATAAGACAATACAAATAATGTCATTCATGGCAAATAATTATTGTCCAACCTATTTATAAAGGCTCTTTCACATTTATGTTTACTACAAGATTTAATAACAACTCAATTTAACATATGGATACAAATTTGTACCGATACTTTTTCAAAAATAAAAGTTGACCTAATACATTTAAAAATAATTTTATTTAAAACTAAGATTGTGCCATATTGGAGAAAATACTACATGACACAAAGACAGTGGAAATGCCATCTTGATAGTTGATAGAACTTAAAACAGAAAGGTGAACTTGAGAAAAATAGGCAAACAAAACTGATGTAATTATTGCATCCATTTCACGATTTCACTAGTCCAAAACTATTGCAACGCAAGACAATCGTGTTAAATATTTTATAGACTCATAAAATAGGATACATCAGTGTCGGTTTTTTTGCCCGGTTATTATACATTTAAAAAAAAACGGTTTTAATTGGGACAAAAAGATAACCGTAAAACCGATTAATCAAAACACAAAAAAACGGTTTTCGGTTAAAACTGGTAGGTTTTTCCCATCCCTACAGCACAGACCTTCCCGAGGTTAAGTTTTTCTGTGTTTTACCGATATTAACCATTTATAAACTTTCAAATTGACTGTGTTGATTAAATATAATTTACTAGAATATATATACATAAGTCTAGCCTATTTCTTGATAATTTATGAACATTTGCAATTTGTATACTTTATATGTTGCTTACAATTATATATATAAAACAATTTTAAATAAATAATTTAAGCTAAGAGAGCTAAACTTGAGTTCTCATATATATTAATATTCAAATAATATTAAAATTATTATTGGTTGTAGTATTACAGAGGTGCATCAGCCTTTTAAATTATTTAAGAATTATGTTTGTTTCTAATTAAGTAATATTGTTTTGAATTTAGTTATTTTAAAATAAAAATTTTGTAAATAATTTATTACAAGAAAGGAGATATTACATATTAATACAGTCAATTTGTGCTTAAAAGAGCCCCTGGCAGGAAAGTTTTGGGATAGTTTTGATTTCTTTCTTTCTATATGTTTTTTGGGGTGCTGAATCCGAATCTGAGGTTTGCCTACAAAATTTCGTCACACATCATTGAAAAAAATGCAAAAACATGTAAAAAATCATGAGTTTTTTGAGGTTTTTTGCTTTTAACACGAAAACTATCAAATTTTCGTAAATAAACTTCCTATTAAAAAAGAATGTACATAAAATGTACTACAAATTTCATTCCATAAGTTATTTTCTCCGACAAACCTTTCGGGCTCAAGCGCCAGTTGAAAATTGGCGTATTTCGGCTGTCTCCGCAAAAACCCACATTTCCACTCCAAAGCTCTAATTTATTATTAAAGGCTGTCATTTAGTGAATTCCTCCTAATTTTAAACTGAATACAATGTGACTGGTTTCAATTATTATGTCATCTAAAGTAATAAAACAATATAGTAATATAAACTAAAAAACAAATTTAATATACCACGTTTTTAAAACAGACTAAATCTGTATAAATCTGCATGGCTAGGATAAATTATTGTATACTTTTTAGACAGTTTTAAAAACTTTGTATATTGAATTCTTTTAATTCAATATAATATTTTATGCTTTTTAGTCTTCAGTTGGCAGTTATATTTAAAGTATCAAATCTCTAGCTCATTGAGAACTTAGTTTAAAATCGAATAGACAAACAAACAGACAGACAAGAATGCGAGTTAAAATTGCATTGATATCCAGAGTTATGTTTAAAGTTTCAAGTTTCTAGCTCATAGGTAAGTTAGTTTAAAATCGATTGCAAAAGTTGTACTGAACAGACAAGAAAGCAAGTTAATATAAACGTGGAAATGAAAACCTTTTCAAAACCACATTATATTACATTTTTTGCTTGCAAATATAATTCCGCCTTTATCGTCTTTTGATTTTATTTATTAACTCCCGGCCTCCCCAAATGATTTTATAACTGCCCGTCTGGTTTAGAAGCCCCTTTTCTTTCCATTCGATTCCTTCACACATTAGCCAAGGCCAAGTACTTGTACAAGGCGTTTGCACCGACCTAACATTCGGACTTGAAAGATGCAAAATGTGTCATCGACGAAGGGTTTTTGTTACACTGGGTCAAATGGCACCACGCCCAGACGTATTCAGAAACGATAGAGAAAAGCGGAAAGAAAACAATCTGCTGCAATATCGTTTACAGAATCGACGGTGCCCTCTGCTTCGCAGGAGAGTTTCCTTGCAAACTCCAAAAACAAGAGTCGGTTTATATTTATGCTAACGTAAAAATGTTATGACCAAAAAATTTATTCACAGCTAGCTGTGGATGACGCTGATATCCTAATTAATTATCATATCTGCTCTTTTGTTGGCTCGTCAAATGAATATATGACATTGGTGGGGCAAGATATAGATAGACCTTTTGGTGATTTTGATTGACCTGTGTAGCCCTGATATAAAGAATGCTTTCTTTTTGAAACTGGGAAGAGGAAAAGTGTCCCGCTGACAAAACCTAATCAGACCATATATTGTTCCTGCACGCTATGAGTGGTCGTGACACCACTTCTGCTTTACTTAATCAGGAGAAACTGAAATTTAAAAAAATTAACAAAATAAAAAATCATTTTACTAGACTGGTTACAAATAAATTAACTATTTTAAATTTATTTATTGTAATGTTTTCCCATCTCAACTGGGATAAACATGGTAAATACCAGATAAATAAAAAAAAAAATAATACCCTGAACGGCTGAACTGATTTTTTAATCATAGCTATACTAAGAGCACTCTCGATCAAGACAAATTTCAATAAAAAAAAAAACTAAATCAAAATTGGTTTATCCATTTGGGAGCTACAGATACACACGTTAAACTTATAACACCTCTCTTTTTGCTACTATTTGGAGGGTTAAAAAGAAATGGTCTTATATGTTTACTGGTAATAATCGTAAACTACCGCATGTTAAAATGTAGGCCTATCCTAAAAACATAGCTTCTCAGTCGTTTTGACAAATCGGCTGATTTGTAAATTGAAAATTTTACTTGTAAAACTAATGTTATTATAAATCCTTTTTTATTGTAAACCAGAAATTACTTGTAATTGTAAGTTTTAAACTTGTGGGTTTTTCAAATCACCATTTTGTATTTGCATGAGATCAGCACCCCCAGTTTTTGGAATTTTCAACAAAACATACTTTCATCTCTACTTGAGATAGGATCAAAGTTGTTATTTTCGCACCACCTATTTCATTTCCAGATGAACAAGTCCCTACGGTAGAACAACCCGAACCGGGCTACTATCCGCCGCCTTCGAAGAACCTTAGCCAGGACATTGAATTTGTAAAATTTCTGACTTCATATAACTTAAACATTTTTATATTAAAATTTTGAAAAAAATTATTTGTACCTTCACATATACGATCTAAATAAGGTATATGCAGAGAACAGGAAGGAATTCACTAATTGACAACGTTTAATATGTTAAATTAAAGTTTTGGAGTGGAAAATGTGGATTTTTGCGGAGACAGGCGAAATACGTCAATTTTCAATTAGCGTTTGAACCTGAACGGTTCGTCGGAGAAATTAGATATGGGATGAAATTTGTAGTAAATTTTATGTACATTCTTTTTTAATAGGAAGGTTATTTACGAAAAGTTGATAGTTTTCGAATTAAAAGCAAAAACTTAAAGCAAAAAAAAAAAAAATTTGCACCAAAACTCATGATTTTTTACATGATTTTGAATTTTTTTCAATGATGCGTCACAAAATTTTGTAGGCAAACCTCAGATTCGGATTCAGCACCCCAAAAAACATATAAAATGGAAGAAACCAAAACTACCTCAAAACTTTCTTGCGAAAAACACAATTTGACTGGACTATATATAGTATTATAATATGTAATGCTGAATTAATATACAACTTAGAATTTTAATAAATAATTTATAAATTATACAAACCTTATTTATTGAATCTCTGAGATATTTGAGTTCTACATTTTGAGAACACAGTTGATGCTTTAAAGCATGTACTTCATCTAGAGCTGAAGCATATTTTTCCCCAAGTCTTGATAATTCTTCCTGAAGAATGACAACCTTGTCATCTTTGGCGGCAACATGCTGAGTAGTGTCTGCCAGTTCGTATTGCAATCGTTCTACTTGATCTTTTAATTGTGCTACTGCTTCTTCTAACTTCACTTTATCTGATGTTGCATTCTTCAGATGATCTTTTAAATGTTTTTGGTGAGTCTGAAATTAAATTATATGTTAAATACTTGTACTAATGTTCAGTACAAAATAGATTAAGCCGACATGACGATGGGCACTCATAGGATTTCCCCCAAAGAGCAACCCACACGTATGTCAGGATGGGTAGTTCAGGCTTACAGCTACAGGATAATCCATCTTTAACATTATTCATGACGATTTTTATAAATACTTTCTCAATTGCGTAAAATATATTATAAACAAAAGAATAATATTATAAATAACAAAACCTATACCGGGTGTCCATTTTAACTGGGCCACCATTGGGATCTCCAAAAGTACAAGATTTACAGCAAACTTTAAATGGGAGACTTCACCTTCTTTTTAGTGGCCATAAAAAATTTGAAATTTTGAAAATATGCCGCCATTTTTCAATATGGCGGCCAACTTTCGAATTTCTTATGGAAACCCTTATTTTTTATGACGGATTTGGGTTTTGTATACAATTTTAAGACTTTTTTATTCTTGGTGTTTTTTGATAAACTTAACCGTTTATCTAAACTATGTACGCTTTACGATGTAGGAGAAGAAATCTGTAAAAATAGTACAGTTGTCATGTAAGCTATTTAGTAACTTTTAACAGTAATTTAAGTAAGATTTTGCATAAAATAAAGTATTTGTGAAATTTAAACAGCTTTGTAACATTCCATTGTAAAAAATATTTCACTTTGCGTTAAATTTGATTGTATGCAAATGGTAAAACATTTCTCTTTAATAAATGTTGAAATAAGAGTTTCTGAAACTTTCAGCGCTCCTAGCGGCAAACAGTTAAGTTTATAAAAAAAACTCAAAAAATAAAAAAGTTTTAAAAAACCCACCGTCATAAAAAATAGGGGTTTCGATAAGAAATTCAAAAGTTGGCCGCAATATTGGAAAATGGCGGCATATTTTCGAAATTTCAAATTCATATTTTTATGGCCACTAAAAAGAAGGTGAAGTCCCCTATTTAAAGTTTGCTGTAAATCTTGTACTTTTAGAGATCCCAATGGTGGCCCAGTTAAAATGGACACTTGGTATACATTTTAGTCTTAGGAAATAGCATGTAAGTGTACACCTTTAATTTAAACCATAAAACCCCATTTTATAAGTTACTGAATATGTCTTGCATCCATTTAGAATAGTATAAATTAACTGCATAGAAATAAGATCCGGGAGCTCTATTAACGTTTATTTTACTCTTAACTTCTTCCAAGGAATTCATTTTAATTTTATACAAAACTATTGAGAGCATACTGTAGTGTTTGGAGCAAAACAATCAAGCTTCTTAACAATACATTCAAATGTAGAAATTTTTGATTTTGCCACACAGTAATGGCTGTATACAGGGTGATTGATATAAGTGGGCCAGTTGTTTCTCTTGAAATATATAGGAGCAATAAAAAAAACTTAAATAGTAACTCCCCTAGACTTTTAGTTCTGTTAATTTGGTGATATTGACATTTTTATCTTACCCGCCATTTTTTCAATATGGTGGCCAACTTTCGAATTTCTTATGGAACACTCTATATTTTATGATGATTTTGGATTTTACATGTTATTTTAAGACTTTTTTGTTTTTGGTATTTTTTTTACACGAATAACCGTTAAAAAGTCACCCTGTGAATCATACATGTGAGTAAATGTAAATTAAATGAAAATTTTATATGTGAGTGAATTTCCGATGATTTGACGCCTTCCTTTGTTAAAATTTGATTAAAATCTGTTGCGAAATGGATGATGGAACCTCTAGTTAACTTATGGCGGTACTGAGAAAGAAACAGCCTATCTAGTGGGTTTTCCCATTAATTACACTTTGATCTTCAACACCCCAGCCTGTCCGGGTTTGTTTGAGAAGATGAGGAAAAGTCCGGTTTATATTTTATTCACCCTCGTCAAAAGTATTTTTTAAAATTTGATCAATGTGAAACTGGTTGTAGGATATATTTGTATTCATGCTATTGATTATAAGAGTAAATTTGTCAAGATTCAGTATAATTATGCATAAGGAAAATACAAAAACCAAGTGTCAGTTGAACTTACCCTGAGTGTGTAAGTATGTCGTGGTGTAGTATCAGACTGAGTGACACTAGCAGAGTCTGACACTTCAGAACTGCTGCTACTGGTAAAGTTCTCTATACCTATAGACAGATTTTACATTGTAATTAAAAAATACATATAGTTATAGTTTCATATTTTCCATCAGCCAGATGCGATTTTACTCAAAACAATTTGTTAAAAAATATTCATATTCAGTAAACATTTTGATTAAAAAGTGTACCTA